>JAUTCZ010112767.1:0-14683 GCA_032273805.1 Melanodrymia brightae
CTGATCTATAGCTTGTTTTAACTCAATATATATACCCTCTGCTTTACAGTTTCTGTAAGAGAAAAACACTGATCTATAGCTTGTTTTAACTCAATATATATACCCTCTGCTTTACAGTTTCTGTAAGAGAAAAACACTGATCTATTGCATGTTTTAACTCAAATATCACGAAACTATACAGCGCCTGACGGTAGATTCCAATAACGATTCTTATTTCTTCTGTAATTGTTTTTTTTCTTTTATCGTCCCTCCATTGTGACTCCGATATATATTTATATATAAAGTTAAAACCCTCTAAACCGAACACACATGGGACTGAGTAAAATGTTCGGTTTAGAGGGGTGTTCGGTTTACTGAGTTGTAAATAAATGACTTAAGCCTGTATAGGACTTTGAAATAAGTTCGGTTTAGAGCGAAATCCGGTTTGCTGAGGGTCTGGTTTAGAGGGGTTTTACTGTATATACAATAATATACATATATATTTAATGTAAGTAACTGTCAGCCATTATTACATACAAACTTAAAATGTTTCAGTTTTTACTCTTCCACTTAATTTGTGCACGAAAAGACTAAAAACATTTAATATATTTAATTAACGCGACAGTTCTGTTCCTCTGTATTGATCGTGTACGAGTATGAAAGACCATTCCTCAGTTTGTAACAGTCTCTGTAGCCACAATAAACAGCCATAGACGATTATCGATACACGCACATAAAGGACATAACTATATGAACGTATTATCATTTACTTCAGACCATTATGCATATATATACACACATAAAGCACATCACTATACCCTTGTGGTATGAACGTATTATAATTAACTTCATTGCACTTGCCATTAGCTTTATTTGTATGGTATTCTCATGTCGGCTATCTGCATGGACTAATAGACAAGCAGTTTTACTCAGTCGCTTGTGGGTATCATTGTACAAGAAGTTTTACTCAGTCGCTGTGCACATCATTGTGCAAACACCATGGCGTGCATCATACATCCAAAACATCCTCATCAATCACACCGTCGGGGGAAAAATTAACAGAAAGACTTTTGCTTTACCAAACAAATATTGCGTGCACGAAAATTGTCATGTTTATAGAGATTACAATATATAATAGAGAAATGAATTTCAGTTTTTTTTAATCATTAAGCTCACCACACTCGGCATAAAATTGTTTTTAGTATATACAGTGAAACCCCTCTAAACTGGACCCACAGTAAACCGGAATTCCCTCTAAACCGAACATATTTCAAAGTCCCAAACAGCCTTATGTGCTGTATTTAAACCTCAGTAAACCGAACCCTCCTGTAAACCGAACATTTTACTTGATCCCAAGTGTGTTCGGTTTAGAGGGGTTTCACTGTATATGTATGTAGATTAGAGAGGGCCTCATGGGGGACCAGTCAATTTGTACTGAATGTGTTTACCCTCTTAACTGGTTACAGGGTTGTTAAAAAATATTTTCATTTTCGTATCCTAACCTTTCATCACATATAATAGTTCATATTCAACCCAAAATGGGATGGGTGCTGGAAATTTCCCAGCAGTACTGTCATGATATGAAATGTCATCTTCTCTACTGAGCAACCGTAATAGACATCTATGTCGTTTTAATGGCCATGTCTTTGATCCGTCTGCTATTGTGTTATTCAGGAGACGAAACTTACTTCGCTAACACAGAGATCCCTCCAAACCCGTCCGACATCGTGCACACTGTGCGGTTCTTGTACCCGCGGCAAGAGCTGAAGAACGATGCGTATGGCGTCCAATCGACGGCGTATGCTCTGCTGGCTCACATCAATAACGACGGTCTGAAGTACGAGCGAGACTCGATGATGCGCTGGCTGCAGAGTATGAGGAACAGCATTGGAGGTTTCGCTTCCACTCAGGTCAGTTCTTACAACGGGTGTCATCGGTGGAGCAGGATATGCTCACCTTCCCTCGCAAACACCTGGGCCCGGTTGTTCGAATCCTGGGTTAACTTAACCACTGGTTAACACTAACCATGGGCCAAATTCCTTAACCCAGGGTTGGCTAATCACATGGTAAAAGCTGGGTTAGGGTGCAATTAACTCATAGTTAGCGCTAACCAACATTTGAACAACGCAATTTTTAATCAGTAGTTAAATTTAACTCGTGGTTAGGAACTTAACTCAGGGTTAACGCTAACCCAGGATTCGAACAACCGGGCCCTGGTATCATCATTGCTTTGGCAGTTATTCGTGAGTACATGTCATCTCTACTTTGTGCAGAGATACGTATTTGGTCATGTCACTGTTTTGTCGTCTAGATTCGAATTGAGAAAATATTTTTTCATTTTCCTTCTACTGCCCATGCATCACAGCGTTGGGACATAGCTTCACTTTCAAGATGAGGAGTATTTAACCAGTTTTTGTTTAAAGAACTTCTACTGACTTCAGCAAGTGGGAACTTCCCTTTAGCTCAGTCGGTAGATCACTGGACTCTCACACAGAGGATCCTGGTTCACACCATTCCAGTGAAGGTTAAAATGTGATAAAAAAAAGTGATATTCCATCACACCCATGTGAACATGTCATCTGGTTGTCTACAGATTAACATTGAGTATTTTATCTTTCAGGACACCCTTGTTGCTATGGAATCGCTGTTTAAATTCACTCAGGTGGATCCAAATCGTAACGTGTTTGACATGATGGTTCAGTTTGAGTCGACTGCGACAGCCAATTGGAAAGACGTGAAGGGAATCTCCAAGAGCAACTATACACGCCTACAGAGCTCTTATGTACGTTACGAGTCTTTAGTTTGTACCGGGCCCATAGCCAAGGCAGGCCCCCCACCTCAAGTAATATTTTCGCCCCCCACCGCTCATGAGGGGGAAAAAAACAAACAAAACAATATATATGTTTTTTTTTAATATATATGCCCCCCCAGTAAATGTGATCCCCCACACACCCCCCCGGCTCGATCGGTCGAAGGATCGATCCTCCTCAGGGGACCCATTGGGTTATTTCCCGTTCCAACCAGTGATCTGCAACTGGTCTATTAAAGCCTGTGGTTTGTGCTATCTTGTCTGTGGGAACTTGCACATAAAAGATCCCTTGCTGTTCTTCAAAGAAGAGTAGCCTATGTGGCAGCAGCAGGTTTCCTCTGTGACCAAGGGCCGATATAACCGTGTGTTTGACATCCAATAACTGCTGATTAATATTACAGTCCAAACTATGAACTATTTTCTATAAGCTATATTCTTAGACTAAGTGCAGCATGTTGTTTCAATTGTTTTATTTTGATGATATTGTTTCAGCTTTCAACAGTGTGGGGTAACGTCAAGGTTCTTTCTCGCGGAACTGGACGAGCTATGATGCAGGTAAAGATTATATTGTTTACATCTATATAAACATCAGTTAGACCCGAGTTGAGCAGTCACTCAAGCCTTGTAAGACAGATCTGTAGCAGGGTTAAAACTGTTCCGTCAACCAAGATTTGTCACCAAAACATTGGAGAAATTGCTTCATTCTTAGGTTGGCATGTTGTTGTTTTTTACCCATATTTATTCCAAATATTTAAGACTCATTGGGTTATGTTCCATTCCAACCAGTGATCCATGACTGGTCTATCAAAGGCTGTAGTGTGTGCTTTCCTGTCTGTGGGAACGTGCACATAAAAGATCCCTTGCTGTTATTTGAAGAGTAGCCTATGTGACGGCAGCAGGTTTCCTCTGACCAAGTGTCGATATAACCATGCGATTGACATCCAATAACCGCTAATGAGCTCCAGTGGTCTTGTTAAACCAACCGACATGTGTATCATGTTCTACTGAAATCATAAAATAGGATACAGGTTTAATTCCTGTGTGATTAAAGTAACAAACCCCAAATCAATCTTTTATTCCATTATTTTCTTTTAAAACTTCCATTTCTTTTTCAAAGAAAATCGAAAGAAAATGACGAGTCAAAATCAAAGAGTGGTGAGAAGAACAAAACGTTAGTTTACTGTTTTAAAATAATCACAACTCACTATTTTACCTGTATGACTTAATGTAAGCACACATTTCAATAGCTGTTGTAATCACAGAGAACAAACCGTTAGTTTACTATTTGAAAATAGTCTCAACTCACTATTTTATCTGTATGGTCTTGATATAAGCACACATTTCAAATAGCTGTTTTAATCACAGAGAAAAACAAACATCCGTTAGTTTACTATTTGAAAATAATCACTCACTATTTTACCTGTATGATTTGATAAACATGTAAACACATTTCAGTAGCTGTTATAATCACGGAGAAAAACAAACGTTTGTTACTGTTAGTTTACTATTAGAAAATTGTTAAATCACAACTTACTATTATCTGTAAGCACACATTTCAATAACTGTTGTAATCACATTGTATCAGCATGCTCAAATATATTATAACATTTAGTTTACTATTTCATTTTTCAAGAACTGATAAAATACATTTCTCGCCATGAAGCTACTGGAGCACTTTTGCATCGTGTAAATTTCAGATTTTCTAAATGAACAGGTTGCCCGAGCAATATTAAGACAAAAATATCCAGTCATCTGAGAATAATAAATATTATCTTGTTAATTTTAATTAATTAATAACATTAATTTTGTTTTGAAAAAATTATTGACTAAACCAATGGGATTGCACAACAGGCAGAGCCTATACAGGTGCTCTCCAAAACAAGATGATATCAGGAACATATTTACATCATGTTCACAATTGTGTTCACTGAACAGGTTCATAATATACTCTGTTCAATGCTCATGTTCACAACATACTGCGTGCGTGTCACTGAATTTCAAGAAAACATGAACTAGGATCTATGCAGCCCCGATCCCCCATTTCTATTTTTAAAATTGAATATTGCAGAATTGTTTTAAATTTGTTGGAAACCATCCACCAGTGATTCAAGGCATGAGCACATATTTAACAACACAGCATTGCATGCAGAATATTCAATAATAACCAGTGACTATCAAAGATACATACCAGTAGTATAAATTTTGTAACAAAAATGTTTGCAATATTCCGAAATTTTACGTAAAATATTAAACATTTCTTATTATAATTCACACATTTGTTTGTAAAACATTGTTTTAAGTGGTAAAATATATTTGTTTGAGGCCCGTCTCCTTTTCTACAAGGGTTCAAGGTTTGCAGATCTGTTTATAATTTTGAATCTGTAATATCTATGGAACAGCAAGAAAACACTTGTGTAAAGAGGTCTACATGGTGTTAGGATTTTCCTAGATTGTGTTTTGTTACACTATTTGGATAAACCATTTTTTTAGGAACCGTCACTAGTGGAGATCTGGATACAGTACATGAGAAAACCACAACACATGCAGATTGGTGTATACTTCCCACAATACGTGAGACCTATGGGGAATGCTGTATACTTCCCACACTATGTGAGACATATGGGGGACTCTGGGGAGTGCTGTATACTTCTCACACTACGTGAGAAAACCATGATACGCACAGGGTGTTACAGTTGTGTACTTCACTGGACAATGGAACTTAAATATGCAATCCAGACATTCATATTGAATCCTTTTGTTGAAGACGAATAATACTATTCACTTCATGAGCTGAAAACACAGACAATTAATATATCGCATCTTATTTTCACCAGTAAGATGTCTGCACTATTATCTCCTATGTGAGCGATATGAATTTGTATACCATGTGTGTCAATGTTCTATATATTCTACTGAATAAAAAGATAATAAATATCAAATATAGATACAATACAATATCAGATTTTGTTTTACTGGTCATACTAGAAACATTAATTAAATAGTGTTTCTACATGTATTTGATAAGTACTAAGGGATATTTTATATGCACTTTCCCACAAACAGAACAGTACCGGTACATGGCATGGCCTTTGTTACATCAGTTGGGAACACTGGTTGGTGTTAAGTAGTAGTACACGGCAGGGGTGGGGAAAAAAGACAGATTGCGCCGGTCATTGACCGTTTGACAAACCCTGTGACCGGAATTACACGGGTCTACCTATTGAGTCTTGCAGAGCACTCGCTCAGAGTTGGATTAAAAAAATCCCAAATGCCACAAAAAACAATAGGTATTCGAACCACAGAGGCATATCAGTTGAAACAACACTGTTTGTGTAGTAGGTGACATTATTGGCTTTAATTATCTCCCCTGGATGAGGTTGGCTTCTCACTACCGGAGACCATAAACAACAAAACATTACAATTTTTGCATATTGATTTATTTCTGAGCCAAGTGTTAATGTGGCTTGCATGGTTTGATACAAATGCGTGTGGACACAACCACAAAAAGCTGTGTAAGTTTGAAAAGACAACAACACTAGAAAGAAAATGATTGACAATCAGACTAGATCATTTCTTCCTGCATGGCACCAGCCTGGTTTAGGCCTACTAGTCACATGCTTGGCGATAACAATACTCACAATAAACATATAATGCATAAAATATTAATCTCAAAATTACACAATAATGACAACTTTAAATAATATACATTTCTAGCTCAATATAGTATACCGGTAGATAAAATGGCAAATCTAAATTGCAATTGGTGAAAATGAACTATAAAACTAAGTGCAAGGGTAAATGCATAAAAACAATCTAAAATATATTTCATCAAATGTATTTGGAACACTACACCATATATTATTATGAAGTGATGTATATTTTTGATTATGTATATTATATATATATATATAATGCTTGTAATATATTTTTATTACTTTATAAAACAAACAAAATCATCTTGAAAATTATGTTATAAAATATCGATATGGTAAATGCTTAATATAAGGAACTTGGTCTCGGTGTAGTTTTAAGATATATTTTGAAGACAAAGTTTCACTACAGCATCGTTAAAACAAGTTCAGCAAGGGCTACAAAGATTTTGAAATTTACCTACTCACTACTCAATAATGGTTAAGTGTATTATTAGCTAATGCATGGGCAGATCCACAGGTTATCAGAGCAACTCACCCACCCATCCCCTCCACCCTGAAAAACAAACTAAAATTTAAGTTTATAGGAAAAATATAACCACACACCAACCCCGCCCCAACCAACCATGAAAAACAAAATAAACTTTACCATTTGGAAAACATTAAAATATAGAAATTGGCCATTTCTTGACAACTACAATATTTTGTTACTCGGGTTCAATTTCTTTTTTCTACATCACAGTGCAGCACTCGTCTTTGTTAAATTGGTTTCGTATCGTACCGATAGTTTTGTGCGTCGATCCAAGTACCATGTTTTATTAAACTTTTGTATCTCCACCTGAACTCATTCCTGGACCCGCCCTTGCGATAATATTCCTGGCTAATCTAAAATAATTTATCTTCAAATCTACCAAAACCATTACTGACTGCTACCCAGGAACACTAACTTACAAATATAGTTTTATTAACATCACATACTAATAAATGGGTCTGAGATGAACACTAAATTGGGAGTTTGATAATTTTCTACACGTATCACAGCATGAACTATTATACACAACCTGAAGCGAATAACATAATGCTTTTAATTTACATTAACTAATTATCCAACAACCATAACTCTGTAAGTTATATCGGGAATGTTGTTTCATCATATATTGCATGTAAGTAAAACTGGTCACATGTACATATAACTGAGCATTTACGACAATATGTCTGCCATCAATGAATGGTATTAATTACAATTTAAACAAACACAACTTAGTATAGTGGAGCAACAAGTACATGTCTGGCTGTAACATAATCTCTGGACATCCAGAGGATTATCATTATTGATATGAGTAACAAGAAATGTGATTAGCATAGAAAATATAAAGAAGTTGGTTGGTAAAGTCTACTGACAAAAATAATCCTAAAAAATATGTCGCTGGTTATGTTTGCTCATTGAGTTAATCAATCAAATTAAATGTGTATTAACTGTACAACTGCTAAAAAACTTGGGTAAGTTTGACAAAAACCGATCAAAGAAAGATTTCATAAAGTATGGCTGACGGTAAAAGTACAGCATCAAGATGACATCTTACTCGAAAACAATTATTAGATGATTTTTAGAAAAATAGTCTCCAAAAACTATTTTAATTTAGAATATAATACCCAGCTGTACAACAATATAACAAGTTTTATTAGATTCTAAATAGCAGAAATTTGATATATGTATATGTAAGCAAACCACCTACAAAATCAACATTTACCTTTATATTGTACAGGTTTTCGTTTTAAAAAAACCCAACCAAATAACAAAACTGGAAGATTTTTAAATACAAATTTAATAAATAAAATGGAAATGAGCATTTCATCCACAGGTCAATCTGCCACAGACGCTTTGACAATCATCAACTGTCACAAACGGTTGAGGAAGGGAGACAATTCAATTGCAGATTGTGTTTGCCAAAGGGTGATAGATTATTTGACAGGACAATCCAGGACGTTGTGATCTCGTGAATTTAAAATAAAACCAAACCACAAAAGTGATCAATAAACAATTAAAAGGAATGTTTTATAAGCATTGAGAAATCAATAGCTAAAATTGCTGAGACAACTAATAAATATTCATGACCCAGTCAGAAATCAAACTTCATAAACAGTTAAAATTTGCTGTAATAACAATAATGTTACTTATTTAGCTATTATTAATGAGGCTACTTTTACATTAGTGCTGTTTTACTACAGGATAGCATACACCACAGTCATCTATGTACCGGTAGCAGTTGTTGACAAATGGTGTCGACCACTGGTTGGTGTGGGAAATACTAGTAAGACAACGGCTCCCCTACATAGACGGAATTGCAAGGTATGAAACACCTCAATTGAAAGGTGCTTGCTGTGCTGGTAAATCCCATTGAGTCCAGCAGTAATCCAAGGTAAAACAGCGCTAATGAAAAGACAAACTTATGCACATCAATATTATTGTAACAAAATGAGTTAACAGTGAGCTAATTGTTTAAAATGCAAACGTGGCAACAAAACAGTAATTAAATCATTCATGTAAAACATTGATATGTTAACCAGTGTAAAAATTGCTACTTGTACTTGGAAACCTTAAATGATGGCAACAATATGATCTACAAAAAATAAATATGACAAACATATAAAGGTATACATTTGATGTTTGACAGTTTCACTTTTATTCCAGGGTCTTGTAACACAATAAATTATGCAGTGTTGGATGTCAGTTACAAAACTAAGAGGTAAAACATAAATACAACAAGCACCATAATATGTAATGATGAGAAGAGAAGATTCAATGACCAAAATCATATTACATTATTATGCAACTACACGTAGATTACCCGGTAGAGTTGTTTTCTCATCAATTTAAATCATTTTGCTAAAAAAGCATAAAACTTATAAGATCTATGCTAAATAGGTTGATAAAAAACTGCCTTTTATTAATAATATGAGTTAGAACAGATAAAAAGTGACTTTAATTTTAGTTCACGGGGATAACACAAATTTCAGTTAATGGATGAAAATATCCAAAATAAAGGAAAAATAAAAGTTTTTTTGCTTATCCAAATGCAATTCTTAAAACAATCGAAGTCAAAATACTTGTTTGCTAAATAATGCTAACAATGTACATAAATTACATAACGCACGTCCTAACAAATTGATTCCCTGGTACAAAATGTTTGTGTATATACAAAGTTATACGAAGTACCCATTTTGATTGCACATTCCCTTCTTTGATCTGCATGGTAAAGCAAGTAGAACCGTAAAACATCAACAAACATGTAAACAAATTATGAAGTAAATGTTCGAGAACAACACAACAGGTGGACCGTTCTCTGTACACGATGCTTCAATTGAATGCGTTTCTTAGACAACGTCGTCTCAACAACTTATACAGCGCCGGAGCAGCGGGTTTGATACTGGAGCGACAAGGTAACAGCACTGTTAGTAATGGGGGGCCAGCTTGATTAAGAAGGTTCCAACACAGCGAAACAATTCCCACAAAAAGAAATGTGGGTGGCGGAAAAGTGCTTCCCTTGCCCCTGTGGCTGCACCGGTCCTGTATAGCGAATCCAGTGTTGGTGTTTTAAAGTTAAAAGTAGCACACACACAATGATGAGAAATGAAGCAGCACTAGGACTATGTTTTGACAAGCATTCTATTATGAAGACAGACAGACAGCAATATTGAGTGGAGCCGCTCGTATTAAGCAGCAGGTGTGAATCTGGAACAACGTGCACACTGAGGTGACTACAATACGCTGATGTCGACGTCCACTCGCTGGTGTTCGATCGCCAAACACGTCACTTGGGTGAGGCGAGCTGTGTTATGGACTCGAGTACCGACTGTACACTCTGTTTCAAGATGCTTCCACGACTCTGTAGAAAAACACAAAAACATTCATCAGTCAAACTTCACTACTTTTTACAATACAGTAGTAGTCTTCTGAAAATACAGTCCTTGATAGGAACATTTTAGTCGGTTTTAGCAGTGTGATCAAGGAACTGATTATTATATGTGAAGCCTAAAAGACACATAGTGGTGATGTCATACAGTATTTCCACATTTCAAATCACTTCAAAATTCATCCAATCATATGGCACAAAGTTAAAGACAGGGCTTACTCAGGACAAGATTTTATTTTAGCAAATGTGTACCAAATATTGAAAACTGTGGAGAGTGGCACATTTATTTTATTTCACGTAATTAACAGTTCATTTTAATAGTTCTGTCATGGCAACTGGAAATATCAGCACAATCATTTATCTCATCGTAAAGCTTGCTAACTCAGTTTTTTTTCCGATTAATTTGCGTGTGTGTGCAAGTAACTCCAGATCCAGGGTAAAGAGGACAAGTATTCTACATGAATAAGGAATTTTTGGAAACCAATCTAATAAAAGTCGGGTCTTTATCACACTAAATGTATATAATTATATAATAATGTTGCATTGCCAATAAAATAATTATGTTCTTGGTCAATTACTATCATTACTGTGTATAGGAATTTGGCCAAAATCGGCTTGTCAGAATTTGTTTTCTCTTTTTTAGGAAATAATACAATATGAAGGCTGAAAAAAAAATGACATAATATAATTACTAATAGACACAGATTGAGGTAGCTAAGAAAGCAGGTTAAATGCACCCAGATAGACAGGAACAGCCAGCATGATGTGCTCAACGGTACTTCAGTGACCAAGGTGGAAAGAAACTGGAAACCAAAATGCATTCAAAGGTGTTTACTTCATTTTGCAGCTTAGCAGTGTGACAAGTAACAACGCACATGCAAAACAAACAACACAATAGAGCTTGTGCTTGTAAAACTATTACTTAACAATTTTATAACACGATTATACACTTATTGTTTTCTATCTTAATTAAATAGACCTATACTGTCTTCTCTCTATTATTTATTTTGGTTGTCTGTTTAAAATGCTTCAAATTATAGAACTATCAATTTAGCAGTCAAATTTATCTGACCGTGCTTTAACTCCACATTCCTACACTCGTTTAACAACTTGGACTGAGAGAATCCATTCCACAATGTAAAAGGTGATCTTTCAGATGGCAAATTAAGCGGATACAAGCACACACAAAACAAAAAAAGTGAAAACTTTTGCACACACGTAATTGAGTTCAGACGCAAAGGTCAAGTCATTATATTTATAATAGTTAATACCATGAAGAGAGAGAGAGGGACGAAGAACAGATTTATTAAGGATCCGTTCACAAAATGTGGCCATTCTTAATTGATACCAATGCAAGTTTAAGTTTTGTGCACAGCAAGTATATCAAAATGCCAACATAACATTAATTGATGACAGAAGTTACTGTTATTACTTTTTACCGATTCTAGAGATAAAAATAACTGAATTACTTGTATGAAATTAGTGTTTAGAATAAATATCTGTAGATATTTGTCTTCACAGTTAAGAAGACATTACTAAAAAACCTGTGTATGAACATATATCAAAGGCCATGAAGATTGTACTCTGAACAACTATGGATATATAAGACATTGACCAGTGCACTATGAATATGTATGAACATCTATGAAAGAATATGAAGAGGCTACTTTGAACAGGCACTAAAGAGCAGAGCAATACTGGCTAAGAATGTATATTACAGACTATGAAGAGAGCACTCTGAACACCTATGAACATCTATCAAAGGCAATGAACAGGGTATTCTGAACATGCATGGGCATATATCAAAGGCTATGAACAATGACGTTTACTCTGAATGTATATCAAAGTTTATGAAGAGTTACTCTGAGCATATATGAACATATATCAAAGGCTATGCAGAGAGCACTCTGGAAATGTAAGGGGATATATCAAAGGCTATGAACAGAGCACTCTGGACATGTAAGGGGATATATCAAAGGCTATGAACAGGATATTCTCAACATGCATGGGTATATATATATATCAAAGATTATGAAGAGAGCACTCTAGACATGTAAGGGAATATATCAGTCTATGAAGAGCATACTCAGAACATTTATATATGAAAGGCTATGAAGAGTACACTGTGAACATGTATCAGGGATAGATGAGACTACAAACAAAGAATACGACGAGGGTACTGCGAAGAGGCACTAAAGAGAAGAGCAAGACTGCGGCTGCAAAATGAAGCCATGCAGGACAGTTTGAGTGTGGTTGGGCATTAGGTTACCTACGCTGGCTCAGCACTGGCCTGCCTTCTTGGTTTTTAGAATACCAATCACATTCTGAACACTTTGAACACTCGCTTTTACACCAGCTTTTAGTGCCGCACCAATACCCTGCGGGGAAGAGAAACATTTTCAACACATTTATAACAAAAATAATAAAAATAAAAGTATAAAACCATACACAAAACCACAATAAATAATAAATCAGGTGGAAAAAGGTTAATTAAATGAGTGATTCCCTTAGAATAATGGTTTTGAATGGATTTCACTCTCATAAAACTCAAAACATTTACTAGGTTCAACAGGTAAGGCAAGATGTAGCTATTTTTGACAAACATCTGGCCTTTACTAGAGTCTAGACTTAAACTTGCGTGAAATTTGCCAAGATCATCAGGTGCCTAGCACTGCATGAATGACTGGCACATAAAACACCATGCTCATAAAATGGCAGTGAGTTCGTACTGGGTGACAGACTCAATACATCATGCTGATAAAACAGCAGAAGGTTATGTTGGGTGATTGACACACAATGTACCAAACCCATAAGGTGCAGTGTATACTAGTGTCAGGAGATCGACATACAAAACAAAACAAAATTCACAATTACTTTTTCCTTGTTCAGTCGTTTAGCAAGATCTATTAAGCATGCAGTTTTCATGATGTTAATAAAATAAACAAATTAAATTAATAATAACCCAAAAATATCTAACTAATTTAAATACAAAATAAATAGTGAAAAACCAATCACAAAATATTTTAAAACCACAGAAATATAAGAATTGCAGTCGTTCTTTAACGGTATTGACATAATAAGTCACATTGCATGTCTACGACTTGAGATCAGTTTTCTGCTGACAGTGCAATAAGATACAGCCATATATAGAGTGTATATCGTCACAGGTCTGACAGTGTGTTTAAACTGGCACTCTTACTCCAGCCACTGTCCATTCTAAACTTTGCCAAATCTAACACTGTGTCCAATCTAACACAGTATAAACTGGCATCTGTCCAACTTGACTGTTTAACCCAGCATCTGTTCAATTAAATCTGGGTGTTTGAAATGGCATTTGTCCAATATAACAATGCTTATAGTGAAATCTACACTATATGACACCAACTAAACCGAATACAAAGGATAATGATTAGCTAACTAGGGGATTACATGGGTTTTATGGACAAACATCAGAGGGAGTTAGTGTTAACAGTGAAACAAACCTTTCCTCCAGATGGCGTTGTTGGCGTCTGTGGCTTGTGGGAGTCGAGAGCTTTCTGATACCTCAGCTACAACAGAACAGTCATATTAGGATGATACTTAGTATTGAACTATGTGACATTAAATATCATTATGGCATTTCATGTGCAAGTTTGGTTTTAAACACTAACTATAGGTTGTAACTAATACCTGATATATAAACAGGGTCCATGGAGCCTGGAAAAATGTGGGAAGAGGGACCTTAAGTGAAAGTGTGGGGAAAGGGGGGGGGGGAGGGGGGCCAAAGTAAAAATAGGAGGCCCTAAGTGAAAATGGGGGTCCCCATGAGAGAAATAAAAAAAATTATATGGTTAAAAAAGATATAAAATGTTTTGTTTTATGGATATTATTAACTTTAAGCTCGATGTACATGTCAACGTTAACACATATAAGTAGGTCTACACAAAACTAAACAATGCAAATGTAAAGTTAAAAAGAAACCAAAAACCCTTTCACACAACAAGCAATATACTTGATCTAAATCTAAAGACAACAATAGAATGCAATCTAACATTATTTAAAAGGATAGTGCTTCCTATTTTTAGCACCATGTATTTTGAATGCTATCCATAACAAAGATTAATATCCTGTATTTTTGAGCATCAAATCTAATACGTAGCTAGTTAAAACATTACCTTGCAAGCCGCCTCAATGGTTTTACACAGAGGTCCTGCTAGTTACAACATTACCTTGCAAGCCGCCTCAATGGTTTTACACAGAGGTCCTGCTAGTTAAAACATTACCTTGCAAGCCGCCTCAATGGTTTTACACAGAGGTCCTGCTAGTTAAAACATTACCTTGCAAGCCGCCTC
>JAUTCZ010112878.1:0-14669 GCA_032273805.1 Melanodrymia brightae
GACAATCGGAAATTTCGCCCGATATCTCACGTAAGTTACCGAACTTACCTTTTAATTTGAAGTGAAGTAACTCCATCAATCAAAATTGTTTGAAGAAAACGATTCCGTTGCTCGTAAACAAAATTTACATAGAACGATTAGATTTATGAAATAGAGTTAGTGATAGTTTTGGAATGTTTGCGTGGAAATCGTGTTTTGTTTTTTTTTTAAACTTTGGACATACGAAAAAACATTTAGGGTCGGCAGGTTCAAATTTGGGTCGGTCGGGTAACCGGAAACAAACAACATTTTATGATACGCCTTATGAGAGTTTTGTATCTGATTTTGTCATTTTAATTGCAGGTGATGCACATGTTATGTCAGGACCAGGTAAATATTTCTTGATAATCACTATCTGATATGACTACCAATATTAGTTTTAAGTGACCTATTTTCACCTGCCTCAGATGCTCATCTGTGTTGCATTTGCTCGTCAATCAGGAAGTACATGCACTTCCAGTTTGACAACAGTTTTAAAGCTTAGCATTTGGATTCATAATGTGATTACCAAACTTAAATAATTTCCCAGCTTGAGTATCGTCAGAAAAGAATGAATATTCTAATTTATAATAATTATGCTGATTAACATCAAAGATGCTAAAGAATCAGTAGTTTACGTTGATAGACAAACATTTCATTTTTTAGTATTTTTATAGGAATAGTTGGACATTTACTGAAATATTTTGAATGTTAAGAATAGATTAAAAAAAATTCAAAATTTTACACATTATTTGCCGGACTCTTATTGGATTTTGCTGTTAGTTTAAATTAGGTTTTATTTATAGGAAGTAAATCACAATGTTTAGTAATCGAATAATATGTTTTTTTTCTTCAGAATTTAATCATTTGATAAACGATTTGATTTGCAAAGCAGTTAACACTGGCGATATGACGTCTGCTATCAACATGTACAAATTGTTCCTGTCTGCATTCTGCATGAAGTCGCTGGAGATCCAAACTTTGCGTCTGCTCGTCGTCTCGTGTGCTGAAACCGGTCTTGTGGACGAAGCTCGAAATGTGTTCAGCCATTGCAAGAAGCTAAGTATCTACAGAAGACAAAATGTGATGCACATACCACGTGAATTAGTTCTGTCGACCTTACTGACCCCGTCAGAGGTGTTGTTTGTCGTGGAGGATTTCCTGCAGGAAGTGTACAACTACCTGTGTTCACAGACGCTTGATGGTCATACACTGACGTACAAGGAATTACAACTATCATTGAGAATTTTTACTATGTACCCTACCCAGACAATCAATGACCAATATCTCTCTGTTTTCCCACATTCCATGGTTGCTGCTCAGAATGTGGTGCTGTCCATCGTCCGGCAAGACTTGGATCCACCATTGGCTGCAACTATAAAAGGTGTTGATCTGATTGAAATCAACTGGAAAACTTTAGAGATCTACCTACAGACTCTTGATCAGAAAGGTAGGTTTTGTATCATCGTTATAACTTAGCTACGTGTCCAGCTGCCTCAACTGCCACAAGGACAGAAGTTGGTGTTAGTATGAGAGGAAATCCACTGCTTATTACTAAGCAGCAAAGGATCTTTGATATGCACTCTCCCACAGACAGAACAGTAGATACCACAGCCTTTGTTAATTGGTAGTGGGATGCTGGCTTGGGTAAGTGGTGTGCACCTAACCATTAATACTTATGAAGCACTCGCTATAGATGGAGCAGGATTCGAAACCAGTACCTCCCAATCGAGCCTGGTGGTGAGTGGTCTAACCACTAAATATGGGCCTCACACTTAGAAATGGACTGCATGTAACTTGTATTGTTTTGGAGTCTTCAGACTTTCAAGTTAGTGTACGAGTCCAGACTAAATGTTTTAACAACGATTCATGTGCACCTGTCTTCTTTTTTTTTTCGAAAAAATTGTTTGAACAACATTGCACCAATAAATTATTTTTATTATGAAAATATGATTATGGTCTCGAGTATTATATTTATCTGTCATCAGGGAATCGACAAGGCCTGCATTTCACGGAGCCTGCATACCACAGTGCACCAAGATATCCAAGCAATCAAGATATTCCACGGCCGTTGTTTAATCAGAGGAATGGTAGTTTCAGGCCTTTCAGGCACGGTGCTCCACGACCACAACACATGGCTGTAAGAACGATACCTCCGAACACAGGACAGGTGTCAAGAAGACCACCACCTCCACCTCACACTTGGCCACCGCCACCATTGGAATCAGTGACTTTCCCAGACGCAGGGCTGTCCGACCCGTTGCAGTGGATGCCTCCCTTGCCTCCGATAAGGAGACCTATGTTACGATCGCAGCCGAGACCTCCAAGAGGCAGGGGTCAGTGGAGTAAGAATAGTACGAGAAAAAACACACACAAATAAAGTGCCACATCCAATTGCTAAAGGCTAGTGAGAAATGGGTTGTTGAACTTGCCTTTGGATTATTCTGTCATGGTGTTTGTTTCGAATGCAAACTGGATAAATGCACAAGATAAAAATAGCTATGTAATACTTTCTTACTTGATTATATATATATATATGTAGTAAATTCTACTGTAAATTGGGTATTTGTATGTGTGTAAGTTTAGCATTTTTTGCATTGTAATTTAAACGCGAAAATTATAATCAAGCAAATAATTACTAGTAATATCAGTTGAGAAATACAACAATTTCATGTTTCCAGTTAAAAAAACTACACATTGCAAGTTAATAGTTTTTGAAAACTTTCAACCTGCGAATATTCCCCGATTTACAGTATATCTAATCTATTTTGGCATTTATTTAGTTGACTATATTTTACCCTTTGATAAGGGCTACCAAAGAAAACATCCAGGGAGATTATATTAAATTTATTTTTGTTTTTTTTAGAAGTTTAATATATTTTACCATTTTGTGAAAGCTATGAATAGCAAGGGATTGTACATAAATGTTAATGTGTTTAACAGTCCAAACAAAATTGGGACTGCATTTGACACCCCCTCTCCCATTTTAATCTTAACATAAAACATTGACCAATTGTGGACTGATGTTTTAACTTGAAAAGTGATCTGAACTTGGCTTTTACACAACCTCTCTTCCGAATATTCTTTGGATTGTGAAACACATTGACATTTATGCATGGTCCCTAAGCTCGAGCAAATGACACATTTTTCTCTTGTTTTCTTGTTATACGACTTTTTTTTGGACAAGTGGGTGGGAGTCAGCAGCACAATATGTCAGTAGGAAAGATGCTTTATTGAAAATGGAAAGCAATTATTTAATTCAACCATTTAAGTGTGAAGTGGATCCATGGCCTATGATTACACTTAAAACTTGGGGATTTTTTTAAACAATTCCAACTTGTGCTTTGCAACCCTTTATGGCAGTGGTATGGGTTGTCCAATCTATAGCAATGTGCTTATAAAAGATCCCTTGATATTAATTTAAAAGAGTAGCTTATGTTGGAGTAGCAGTTTTCTTATTGTGCTGTCATATCATTAAACAAACATTCCTTTCTTTTGTACAAAAGAATAAATAATGTTGTTAAATTTGTTTGGAAGAATGTTTATCAGAATACATTTGTTAAAAGTATTTGTTCACAAATGTTAATGTAACAACTCTATTTTTATATTTTCTTTAAAACTATGTATACATATTGGTGTCCATTTTTGTTATGGCATGAGTTTGTCATTCAGATATATCTGTTCTGTGCTTTTCTAATATGTTGTTTTCACACTGATGCATGCAATCACCAATTCATTTGTTTGAAAGACATTTAGATACAATTAAATAGACATGCCACATGTAAACTGCCAGTTCCAGTACATTTTATATAGTTAATTATAGCTGTGTAAAGTTTTGTATGGTTCTGTGATTAATGACAGCTGTGGTAAGATGTTCTATTTTTTAACCAGTTGCTCATGGTTAATTATTGTTGTGGTAACGTTTTTTATTTAGTTCGATGCAGTTCATTATGGTTGACTTTTGGTCTGCAAGACCTCCAATTAACCTAAATATTTCAATTATAAACTGTTTATACTTAAATATAGTTTATCGGGTGAAAAACATTGCATATTTACCAATCATAATGCACCATCACGCTTACATAAATGTGTTTTGACAAATATGGTGGTCTGTCGATTCAACTCACTAAATGGTGGTATGGATTATGTTAAGGGGAATGTCCGACTAACTCTCCATTCCTGAAAAATACTGGAGACGAGTCCCATTATTTTTAGGAATGGAGAGTTACGAGGATATTCCCCAACTTAAAATACAGTAATTTTACAGTAATTTAATACTTTAGAATAATATTCCTGTATGTTAACACTTCAAAATATATAGTTATAATCTTATTGCACAATTTTAAATGAATATTTGTTACACTCCACGGTAACCTCATCGCAATGTATTTCCTATGCATGAGTGAGCACATAACAAGTGCATGTATATTTAAGCTATCGCTCCATTACTTAAAAATAATGGAGAGCTGAGACAATAGCGTGACGTCACAAGTGTATTTTAATAGGAAAGAATAATGAGCCGATACAAAATCAGACTTCAAACTTCCATTTATTTTTTAAATTAATTTTAATATTTTGTAGCATATCTTCTCGCATCAACACAGCATAATGCATTAGATGATTCTATTAACTTGCATTGATGATTTTCTATTAAAATAAGACTATTGAAATAAATAGGTGTTAAAAGTAATAAACTTTCAATATATTCATTTGAAAATAAAGGTTGAATGTGTGGTAATTGTTTTATTTTATTAAATACGCTGTAATTATAAAGTTATATTGATCAAACTTGCTTTCAAATAGCTATTTATAATAGTAGTTGATGTAATACTTGCACTCTACGAATATGCAGGCAGTGAAACCGCCAGTTTGTATGTAATTAAACAGTTGGAAACATGGAAATATATACAACTTCGCAAGTTGTAAATAACCACATAGGATATAAAACGTTGTTAGTTATAATTGATAATATGGGAGCATATGAAACCTCAATGAAATCATATGAATTTCATATTGTGGGATATGTTTTAGTTTCCATTATTAAACGAGTGACTTTATGGCCAATGGGTTAATCTCTAAGATGAAAATACTCTTCTTTTAATCAACACAAAGTTGTGTATTAATTTGTTGTTTTTTTTATTGCTGTTGAAAAAAGTTATGGTGACCATAACCATTGCAGTTTTTTTTTATTTATTATTATTTTATTTCATTGTTGATCATAAAAAAATGATTTCGCACTAGCTGTGCGAGCATAATTTCTGATGCAAATATGATTGCCATTAGTTACAGAAAAGTTTACACTATTGTTGGGGGTCTCAAAGTCCATTTGCAAACATTTCTATTGAATAAAAATTAATTATGTGCATCAGTTAGCTCACATTATAAAAATGTTACTGAGATTTAATCAAAAGCAATCATGGTTTCAATATTGTAAACATAAATCTTGTTCCATGATATACCTATTATATCATGGACTTAGTCGTTTGAAAGATGTTCTTGCTCGAGTTACAAACATTGAACATTCGTGCTCGAATTGTGCAATACAACCACTTGTCGTGGTAGGTTTTAGATGTATTTGTTTTAGACAGTGATAAAATTACCTTTGATTAAGGTTACATGTATATTTGTATATATTTGAGTCTACAAAAACGGTGCCAATATATTGATAATGTATAAAAGATAAAATAATATTCATAAAGAAGTACCGAAGTGTGGGTTTTTTAAATGAATATTCAATATCACTACTTGTATAACCAAAATGTACTTTTTAAGCAAAATAAATGTTCCTATGGCAACTGTTTTGTTTGTTTTATTTTTTTTAAAGTACAGCCTTTTACTCATGTTCAGATCATTTATTGAAATGCCTTTTTCGAGAATTTCAAAACTTGCACAAATGAGAGTACACTCCATAATAAGATGATGCATAAAATAATGGTAACAGAGTTTATTTTATTGTAAAATACAAGATATGGTACAAGAATAAAATTGGTTTTTGTTTGGATTAAAAATTGTCCCATTCTTACAAGGCATGTGTATAAATAAATACCTCAAAATTTATTCGTAATTTTCAAAGTGGCAACATAAACAAGTCCGAGCTTTAAAAATGCTTTGGAAAGTGGCATTAGGATTCATGTAACATCAATGAAATGCTATCTGAAATAAATGAATTCTCAGCAAAAAATAATGACATCACTGGATAGGTGTGCAGGGAACATTCGGTTACAATGGATCAACCAACTACAAGTTTCAAAAAGTCTTCTCTAATACCTGGCATGTGTTCAGAGAACAAATATATCACGAGTACTCGCTAGACTGGTTTTTGTACCAAATTATTAAATGAATGTGATATGATAGAACACAATTGGTACCAGTTAAATTACTCACGGGATTTCGCGATAAATCTTCTCTGAACACGCCTCTTGTTAGACCAGAAATCGTACATAGGTTTCGTTCAAACTGTTGCAACTATAAATTCTGTGGTAAGTAGTTACACATGACATAACATCAAACAACATTGAATGAATGAATCGGCAGTCAAAACTATCGACGTCATGGGCAGAGAACAAAGCAGGTCCCTCGGGTCATTACCATGGCACAGCCAATCGGAAGTTACAAATTTCATCTCTAATATCCGTTGGAGACGACCCATGTTGGACCATAAATCTCGCAGGTTTTTGTTCAAACAGGTGTGTAAGAATAGAAACTATCGAGCAAGTGGAAAATATGATATCCTGTAAGTTGGCCACACATGGGTCTGGAATGTAATAGTGTCACTGAAGCTATGACAAGAGCTGTAACCATTAATGGGAACCTATCATGATTTGTGTATCCTACGTAAAATAGTCGGGCATGTTTTTTGTCTACCTACAGCATAAAGGTATTTCTCATGAATACAAATCCATAAAAGTTTATGGATTGTACTAACCAGTTTTTATGTTGTCAGTGTTCCGTAAAATCATAAAGGAATAAAACTATCGGAACACATTCGTCAAACAGATGGTTCTTGAAACAAATTACTAGTTTGTTGATATACATGTCAGGTTTTGTCAGTAGGCCACATTCCACTACAATAGATGAGCAAATGTAGTTTGCTGTAGTTTACTAGTTATTACATGAAGTGGTTTCTGCCATTTTGTACAGAACATTCCACATAACAGCGTCATATGACTAGTTCTTGATAACTGTTAATTTGCTACAGCAATGTTCTTTATAGATGGAATCAATAATAGGGCATGTTCCATACAGTACAAATCCATATTTCTTGAACGCTACAGCTTAACACAGTACAAGTACTAGTCATCAACGGTGATAGATAAAGCCTTGATACCCCCCAAAGACTGATGTATACGTTGTTCATATTTCTTGAATGCTACAGCCTAACACAGTACAAGTACTAATCATCAACGGTGATAGATAAAGCTTTGATATCCGCTAGAGACTGATGTATATGTTGTTCATATTGTTCATTGGAGAATTCGTCAACTCCATTCAATGTAGATGCCAGTTCTGTATACACTCTGTAAGCCTCTGTGTTGTGGGCGACCTGTAACAAAATATAATATATACATGAAACTAGCTTCATTGATTAAGTTAATAGGTATCTGTCATCATTTTGGCACAAAAACCATGATCTTGTGTCGATAAAGTATAGCAAGTTGTATGCAACTAAACTTCATGTTAGCAGAAGATAATGTGCATGTGTCAAAATAACCGTGTTTGACATCCAATAACCGCCGATTATTAATCAATGTGGTCCAGTGGTGTTGTTAAACAAACTATCTTTAAGCATGAATTTTTTCACTATCATTTCCAAAAAATATAGTCATCATTTTGCAATCAAAATTTAATGCACTCACCTGTGCCCTGATCAGAGATTCTAGGCACGGCTGAAAGTATTCAATACGACTCTCATACAGTTTCGGTAAGTCTTCAGCTAATATTGAGTTCTGACTCTCAAACTCCTCTTTAGCTAAAGCCAACGTTTTCTTGCTCTGAAATTAAAAAAAACATATATTTGCCATTTTTAGTAAAATTTAGAAAATCTGGTCACATATACACACTGTACTAACAATTATTAATACCTGGAATAGAATCATTTATTGCAAGAATGAAAAGTTGGTATATTGATGTATGGTACGTAAGGTCTGTGTGTTATACTGTACATCTTCAGTACTTACACTGTCCAGTTTGACCACATTCTGTCCCGTCCGGTCTCGATCACTGTACTTGTCAACCTTAGCCTTGCACTTCTGGAACTCCTAAAATGTAAATACTATATTTGTAGTTGAACATAAAATATAGCACATTAAATATTCTTGAGTGCAAACTACTGCGAAAAATTGAAAAACATTTTGAGGTTGAATTCTGTTTTCACGAAACTATGGTATGTATCTTTAATTAAAAGAATTCCAAATTAAAAGTGGCCTAACCACCAAAACTTTAACCCAATTTTGGTTGACCTAGCATTTAAAATTTCTAAACTGAACAAAAATGAAACTAAACCTAGACCTCAACACATAAATGTGATGCAGTTGTCATCGCCACAACATTAAAAATATCAGTAGGAATGGAATTTATCCAGGATTCTGATCCCATCACTGGTAGGATTGGGGAAGTTAACACGATTTTTAGCCTGGAAAGTGGAAATTTTCAGTCCTATTTGCTGTTGAGAATGTTTGGTACTGTATGATGCCTGCATAAATCCCTGTAAACAATGTTTTTCAAGCTTGGCGGTCCTAAATTTTTGTACGTGAAAAAGAAATGACTTACCAACAAACTTTGTTCTCTCTTTTTGATGGCTGCCTGGACACTGGGAAATATACTGTTAAATCTAAAATAATAAAACATCTCATCAAGGAAAAAGAATGAGTCTCCAAATTGCTGGAACTGAACAACCCAAGATACGACAGATCAAACTTGCTTTTTCACATAGACAGAATAGAAAACACAGTATTTGATAAATCACTCTGTTTTTTTTGACAATATAAAATAAGTGTGCTCACCACTGTGCTGTATCCATGCCATGTTTTTTTGTCCTTGAATTGATATTTGTACATGAATAAAGCTATTGACTATTTGTAAAATCCTATACTGATAATAGGTATGTGTGGGAACTGTTTAAAAAACATGTATATAAAACTAGTATACATTGGTTATATACAACTTCAGAAAATACTAACTTTTTCATTGGGTCTATCACAGTCTTTTGTGCTATCACATTCTGAAAAGAAAAAAAAATCAAGTAAAAGATCAGAAAACAAAAATTATATATACTTTTTGACAAAGACGATTTTTTTTATATCAACTTGTGATGTGGGAAATTTATATTTTCATAAATGGTGTGGTGTCCTTTCTTAATTCTAATATAAATTTAATACTTCAGGAGAAAACCAATACTGTCGTCACCTGCATTGAGGTTCCAGAAGCACTGTCTATCAGTACTATTTTCACTTGAAGTTTTGTCTACCAAGGCAGAATAAGATGTCTGCTCTGTATGCAATATTCTCTAAAAAAATCATAATTAACCAATGAAAAACACTTATGTGCACAAGTGGGATTCGAACCTGCTGTAGTGATTCGCATGGTACTTGACAGTCAAAAACCATAACCTCTTGGCCATTCTTACAAAAGGAATGCCAGTTTAGTCATGTTCATTATGTGTACTGTCAAGCACTCGGTTCAATGTTATGTCTTCTTTTACATGCAACAATCGGGTATAACAGTTTGAGAGAAGTAACTCAATAAATTATGTTTGTACATCATCCAAACGAACCATATCTTGCATGTGCATGTCTAGCTTGATTACAGCATGGTCCCACTCATCCATATTGTGCCGCAAGCCATCTTCGTTCTGACAGAACGCTGACAACTGTAGATCTTGTGTCATCTTCCGTTCACTCTTCACCAGTGCTGTAAATTGATAAGAACTGACATAGATCTTATTATAATAAATACTTATAAAGATCTATGTGATGCAATATATGTACTACGTGCACTATATTTAAAATAATTTTGAATGATATTTAACCATATTTAGTAGTCCTCAATTACTGTTTTAAAGTTATTGGTTTCCTCAACCCATCTCTAGTAGCCCTTAATCACCTAATTCTAAAACTTACCATTGTTTGCCTCAACCCATCGCCTGGCTCCTTTGTATAATTTTCTGGAAACTTCATCTAATCTGGAAAGAGTAACTTGTTAAGTAAATATTTAGGTGACAACATACAGGATAGCACACAAGGCCTTTGATGGACCACTGGTTGGAATGGGAAATAATTCAATGGGTCCACTGATGAGGATCGATCCATCGACCTACTGAACCTCGGGTGGACGTTGTTGCACTGAGCTATGCCCCACCCCGATACTATCGTCAGTTACATGAAGATCACCTTGCAGTGGATCCCAGCACATTTCAGAATACTAGGCAATGATAGAGCAGATGTCCTAGACAAGAACGGAAATAAAGTGTCAATCAGATGTCAAACTCTCATTCTGAGAAGCAAAAACTCTCAGTAAACACCACTTTAGAAGTGTTTGGTGCAAACTCCAAGGCAACTACAACTCAAACAAGATTCACTCAAGACTCCCCGACACAAAGCAGACCTCAATCATCTACCACATGAAAGCAGAATACTGCAGTCTTCCTGCTCATTTAAAAGAGGATCCATGTCATCAACCGTGAACTGTATGTCTGCACCCACCCAGACAGATCAGACTCACAAACACATTCTACACTACACAACTACCATAGAAGCAAGCTCTTGGCCAGAGGGTACTGACCTAAACATCAAGCTGTGGATATCTGCAGCTGACCTGAACACCAAGCTGTGGGTATCCGCAGCTGACCTGAACACCAAGCTGTGGGTATCTGCAGCTGACCTGAACACCAAGCTGTGGGTATCGGCAGCTGACCTGAACACCAAGCTGTGGTTATCGGCAGCTGACCTGAACACCAAGCTGTGGGTATCGGCTGCTGACCTAAACCTGACAGCCTATGTTGTGACCAGCACCGACCTGAACATCTGAATAGTGGATTCAATGTAAGATGATCTTTAGTTGTAGAAGATGCTCAAAGATGCATTTTGGATTAATTATAGTTTTTATTTGAAAAGTAGCAACATAATTGACATTTCCTGTCTATCACAAACAAATGTAAAGTGAACATACGGATGCCACTAAGACACCGGTACATTTTTATTTTATTAATACTCCAAATTTCATGCATTTAACAAAATTGTAAAATTATGTTTGTTTTTTTTCGTTTGTCAGAAATATTAGAAGCAACATATTGAAAATACATGTATAAGACAACTCACAACGAAACATCGTAACACTTACTCGTCACATTTTTTAACTTTGTTTTCAAATTCTCGCTCAGCCTGAAAAACAAAGCAAAACTCAATTATCAACTGAATTGTTTTAAATTTATTTTTTGTAAAATATGTTTTTGTTTGTTTTCTTTTCATTGTTTCACTGTTACATTAATTAATAGAAGATTTTTAAATGCAAAAATATAAATATAATAATTGCATCAGTAACTTAAAATGGATTATGCTGTACCAACTTTTAAACATACATTTGTAATTAATCATACATAAGACTAACAATTTGTTTGCAAAATGAATTGTTAAATTCTGCATTTTGGTGCTGGAAATAATTATATTGTACTTGTTAAAATGCTTCAAATAAATCAAACAAATGCTTTTTAAAAAATGTCCAAACAGTCATATTGAATTGTTAACTGATAAACATTGTTAAATTTGACGTTCTTTGTCTCCAAACAAATTGCACTAAATGCATTAAGATATTTGGTTTGTTTTCATAGTAAACAATTTCCTTCACATGTGAAAACTTTAGTTGTACTTTATGTCACATGATAATCATAACAGGGGTTCTAGAATATGGTGGCCCGATGCCCACGGCCAGTAATTTTTACACTCGAGCCACTAAATAATTGCTTTGGCTGTGCCCAATGGCCAGTAAAAAAAATTATTTACTTACATTTTGTTTTTGTTTTTTTTATATTGGTATTGGTATTTAAAAGTTGGGCAAGTGAATTTTCAGCCACATCCAGTGAATTTTCAAATCCACTGGCCCCATGGCAAGTGAAATTAAAATAAATTCTAGAACCCCTGCATAATCCAAATCATTCAAAGAGACGACACAAGCTTAATTACACAAGTTGCTTTTTATTGTTATCTGATACAGTTCTGTACAGTTTCTGCTAACAACGGGTAAATTTATGTATTGCAAAACAGCTGTCCGGCATGCTGTAAAATGACCGGGTTCGCATCGCAAAAAGTGATGCAAAATCTTGCGATCGCGATGCAATATTTTTACTGATTTTATAAAAGTGCTAATCAAGTTCCAGTAGTTGCTTTTTCATTCTCCATCCAGTAGAAAACAATGCTAATCAAAATTTTAAAAACAAATTGCACTCTGTCCTGAATCGATGACCTTGTTTATTGTGATACAATACTGTATCGATGTATCTGTAAGAGAATTTATTTTAATCTATTAAAAAGTATAAATTTTGTATTTTACTCACTGTTCTTGAAGTAACAGTTTTCTTAGCTGCAGAGTGGCGGCTGAAGGGATTCCTGAAACATCACAAAGTTTTTATCACTTTTTATACTCAACATTAAAAATGTCTGTTATTGGAAAAATTTATCATACTTAAATAAATATTCCTTTATTCACATATAAATGAAATTTAATTCAAGTAAAGGGAAAATGTTCCATGGAGGTTCACTGAATGAAACTTGTGAGAATTGTTAGGTAATATTATGGAAGTGCGCACACAGTAAATGTTGCTTCACACTTCAGTAGTGCATATGGTTGCCGTATGCATAGATGCAAGCAATGCATCTGCATCGCATGGAACGGTTCCAATCACACATTACAATTTGCATGCAGATTTGTGGGATGACGATCCATATCTTGGGAAGTGTCCCTCCCCAAACCATAACTCCATCACCTCCAAACTAATCAGCATCAAGGATAGAGTTTTGGGCATAAAGTTCACTGTGATTTCGATAAAGATGAATTCGCCCATCAATACAGAATGGAACGGGAAACATCTGTGTAGAGTAAGTACTATGTCTCTCTTATCACGAACAAGCCACCTCAGATGTTATCTGCAACACCAGAGACGAAGCCGGCGGTGAGTAGTGGTCAGTACTGGTCGCTGAACTAGTGGTCATGCTACAATTTTGTAGCATCAGAGCCAATGACGAATGGTTGTTGATGATATTCAATGAAGTCCTCCCACCTTCACTAACGATCATTTAAAAAATATTCTTACGGTGTAAGAAAATGATCTACAACACACCTTTTAAAATGAATTGATCAGACATATACATGTGACAGAGTCATATCCATTGTCACAGGACTAGAAACATACACAAATACATTAATGGCACTAATCTTTGAATAATGCTTCCAAGGAATATTCTGTTTCTCTAACAACTTAAAACTCTGTCTTGTCACATCGACTATTGACTTAGATATGACTGAAAACAGAATTACATGTATTAGAATTTTGGCAAAGTATGGCTTGGGATAGAATGAGAGAACAACAGAGTGTCACAGAAAAGCCGAAATGTGAGTTATTAAGAACATGCAAGGTAAGAGTGTGAACTGATTGAAACTAGCAAGCTGAAATACAAGACTGTGTAAGGTCAAACAAAAGGTTGTCTTGACACTGTGTAAATTCTTGTACCTGTTTAAAGATTAGGATAAAGAATTAATTAAATAAGAGAGATCACTGTCCAAGGTATAGTCTGCAAAATAAAATAAGGTACAATTATGTCTTAAAATAATATAGCTCATAAAAATATATACAACGGATACGACTCTACCACATAAATAACTATTTCCAACTGTCCAAACAAACCATGTATGCATGTATGTATGTATTAAACACATTACAACATGGTTACCGGTTTAGAAATTATTCCATCAATATAACGACTATAAGAATTTATTGCATTACGCCCACATTTGGACAGAGCAATATAATACATGTTAACAAAATTAACTATATATACCGGTACTCAATTGTACTTTCGACTACAATTTTATGTACCGTACTTGAAAGCGCAATCTGAAATAATCCAGGCGAGATTACTCTAAAAACAGAAGTTATCTTTCTTGTATGGATAAACAACTTTCATAGTAACATACTGGCTTCCGGATAAAGTCTTGAGTTCAAATCTCAAAGGCGAAATCAACAAAGCAGTGTTTTTATCCAAGAAAAGAGTTTGCATGTGTCATCACAATGCAATGGTGACACAAGACATCCAACTTCATTGAAATAATACAAATTATGTTCAATGACAAATGGTGGAGAGGGCGGTGTGGCGTATTTCCGTTTTGTTTTTTTTGTTGTGGGAGAGGTAGAGAAGGGAGTTAGAACTTACGTTTACTAAACGTTATTGGGGTGTCATAATTCACGTAACATCTGCCATTTCATTATAAATAAGCAATCTCATAACGCAGGGTGTGCACTTTACGGTCGCCCATGGATACTCAAAATAGCCTCGGCCAGTCAAATTCTTATCACGTGTCGCCCGTGTGGCGACCGAAAATTTAAAGTGCAATTTAAGTAAGGGTTTTTTTAAACAAAATTCGGTTGCGGGCCATTCAAAAGT
>JAUTCZ010112989.1:0-23851 GCA_032273805.1 Melanodrymia brightae
ACGTTGTTGTCTTACCTTATTCAATTTAATGAAACTTAAGTCAAAACTTAAGAAAAACTGAAGTTGTTTGATAAATATGTTGAGTCTAGTTTCCCTTGCTACTTATCAAATTAGTAGTAGCGGATTTTCTCTCTCATACTAACACTAACTTGTGTCATGCATAGGCAGTCGAAGCAGCTGGACTGCGTGATCATGACATAATGTACTTGAACCTGAATTGGATATAAGCACGCGTATAAGCCATAATTATGATAACTAACCACCTATTGACCTATGTGTGTAATTATACCAGAAATAAGTCGATAATAGATGTACATGTATAGTGGCGCTTCATATATGTTTTGTCTAAAACGCTTGAAAGATCGTGATAATAAAGCTCGCTACCTTTGTTAGCCATTTCTAGTGTTGGTGTGTAGTATTTTGTGCACGGACACATGTTATATTATTAATCATTTCCTCTTTAAATTTCAGCGTTCTCCAATGTGAATACGCCTCATTACTGAATGAGTTAAGAAGAACTAATTAATATTTTACTTATATTTCCTTGACGTTTACAAATAGAATAACAATTATAAAAAATATAATTAAGTAAGCTCAGACAAATTGATTTGAGAATAACAATGCAGACATTGGCCCAATCTTGTACTATTATGAATACAGACAAGCATGAATGCACTGACACAGACTGTAGACAATACATGAATACAGATTCTACTTTCGTTTTTTTCAAACATTTATCTACGTTATAGTTCATTAGACAGGGCGTACATTTATGATATGGTCAATAGTTCTACATCGAAGAACGAATATGAAATCATCATACATATTTTAAAAGTTATAATTATTATGCTTTGAAACCAAAATAACCTAATTAGGAGATTGTGATCGATAATCATGTATTTAAATTAAAGGCAAGTACCTTTTTAAGATAGAAAATATTAATGTTTCAATTATTGACTTCTTATTAATATTGGGAGCGGGGAGTAGCTCAGCGTAAGACCGTCCGCCTGAGGTTCTATAGGTCTACGGATCGATCCTCAATGGACCCGTTGGGTTATTCTCCGTTCCAACCAGTGATTCACGACTGGTCCATCAAAGGCCGTGGTGTGTGCTATCTTGTCTGTGGGAAAGTAGCCTACGTGGCGGCAGCGTTTGACATCCAATAACCGCTGATAAATAATCAATGTGTTCCAGTGGTGTCGTTAAACAAACATACTTTATCTTATGAATATTAAACCTATCATGTTAAAGCTGGATTTAGGTTGGCTTCAGATGGTCTACCTGAGACGGGACATGTTAAGAGATCGATCCCACACCTCGGTGCAGTGCAAAAGACACACAAGCACGTAGGAGCCGAGGGTTGAAAGCATGCATAGTACTATATTATATATACTATACTATATTACATACCTAGCAGTCTTAGTCCTAATACGACTTGCTTAAATCACGTAGTTTTATGGGATTTTTATACTGTGGCTAAGATTGTAGCTATCTGATGAAATCAGATCATACACTCGCTTCCTGTTGTGCGCAAAATAATGTAGAATCTGATATTAGGGTCTGATTGTAAGTAGTATCTCATTTTATTGATCAAGCTATTTGATTCATTCCATAAAGTTTTATTTGATTATTTAACCCATTTTGCTACGAAATTAATTGACTTGCATTCTTACTGACCTCGATTTCCTACGGACTTCTATTGTAGTGATATGTACAAGTGACAAGTAAAATTAAAAGAGTATCCGCTAGAACAGCAGTGATATAAATTCCTTCCGTCAGTTTACGACACGATTTAATATCTTAAGCTTGGAACAGGTTACTGGGGCAGACTGTCAAATGAGTAATGAAGAAACTATGATCATGCCATCTTGATGATCTATCATTGCATAATGTCAAATCACAAATGTGAAAGTAATTTGCAGAACATCATACTAATCATATACATAATTAAATACAAACCTTAAATATATTACACTCTGATTCAGTATCAATCACTGCGTTAAATTGCGTTTTATTTTGTTAACATAATATTTTAGAACTTTACCTTTTTAATACTATTAATAGTGTTATTCTCCAAAACGTAGTTTTAAAACAACATGACAATGTACGTTGCTAAGTAAATGTCGGGTGAAATCGTTTATGACGTCATGGTGCAATACTTTAACTTTAATTACCAATGCAATATACAATTTCTTTCCACATAACTTCTTCGCATTTTTGGTCATCATTATGTTATGTTAGATACACTATGTTAGTGCTCACCTTTTAATGTGATGGAACGTCTAATGGTCAATCCTAAAATAAACCTTATGTCATTAATTAAAATTAATGTTCACCGCAATGCCGCTCTCAAATATGTACACAGATATATATATATACGACGTTGCTAAGTACTAACGATTACGTGTATTCGTTTATGACGTAACTGAGCTGTGATTTTTAACCTCGACAACAGCATAATTATTTTATACGTAAATAAATCTCAATCCAAGAGATAACATTATTTGCCTTAAATTTCCCAATGGGTATCGTTGCAGAACTCGAAGGGACATATATTATGATGGACTCTAGATGGCCTACCCACACCACTGACAGCCAAAATGAAGACAATGCAAGATGTTCGTGAAAGGTGATAGTATACTGCTCCACCAGTGGAATCCGTTGTAAGACAAGGTGAGTTCACACATGTCATATTAGGCTTTTCTTGCGAGGAGAATGTGTATTCCGTTCAGATTTTGTCCAAATATTCTTTTGCACTTACATGTAGCTTACACCAAGTCTAGTATCATTACATGCTGAATGAAGTACAAATTCCGCTAACTACTAACGGACAAGACATTGTTGTAACACCATTGTACATGTTCATACAACGCTTCGTATTTATACTGTGAAACCCTTTAACCTGTAAGTTTTAAATGCATCAATCGTTAGACACAGAAAAACATCTTAAAAGAGTATCGGTTTTTTTTTTTAGAGTAATTTCGTATAAAACATTAATTCAGACAAGCAATACAAGGAATGTTCCTGCTTCGAGATATTCGGTTGCAATATTTGCTATGGACAGTGCATATTGATTCTACATTCGTCTTTTAAGCGAGTTTACTTAAGGAGACGGGCTTCATCTATTTGTGCAGTTCTCAGTGCTATCTATGCATTTCCACTGATCACACTCTGCTCCTTGAAGCCGGTCGAGCCTCTACATCTGTGAGGAGTTCGCCCGTTAAGTGGAGCACACTAAATTGGACGCCGTCATGCCGACAGGCTGTGATTGCCCATCAGATATAGCCGCTGTCCATCATACTATTGTACAAGATACGTTTTAGATATTTATTATCATCACGACTCATTACACTAGACAAGTAGTACAGATTAAATACAGTTTTTACAAAGAGTTGACCTATTACGATCTGGTCGTTCGGCATGCCCCTCTGACATACTCCTGCCTACGCACTTGTCAACTGGTAGTGATCAAGAAATGCAACTGGATGTATTTGGGGGCGAGGGGTAAGCGTGTGTGGAGGGGGTGGGAAGGTGTATTTTGTGTGTCGGTTGACCGCCTAAGCTTTCAGAGTTACCTGATGTCATCGCTGAGTTTCAAAACTGCGATAAGTGTGCATATTCGATATGGCTACGGTTATTTTGAAGCATGATACTAATAAAAATTAGAGGGAACTGTAAAAGTTCTTGTCTTTTCTTCCTTACAGGATCAGATACTATAAGGAACCTTAAGGTAAGAATAGAACCCAGACATGTACGGTATATATATCGTACATGATGCGTTCTACCAATGGCTGTTGAAAAGGGAAACGCGATTTAAAAAATAAATTATAATAAGAATTAAAAAATAGCGGTTTGAACCACACATGCAGTCAACGAGAATTCTGGATATGTTAAACCTTCGCATTTATGGGGATTGTGGTTGTATTTGTACTTTTGGTGGGGCACGGAGGGAGGGCGGTGTTGCTTCGTATAACTTGATAAGTTATTTAAAACTGATAATACAGTTTCAAACCTGACTATAACTGTTAATATTAATGTGACATCACACCGTACAAAAAAAAAACCCGGACAATGATCTATAGAGTAATATGGCATATACACCGCATTAATTTAGTTACGACATGCGACAGTGTCGACGTGTTGCCCCCGATACGGACATCACAATAGCCGATGTGACATTCATTGACTTGGTCAGTCATGGTCAGTAGTCTAGACATATTCAAACGTCGTGCTTATAGATAGAAAGTTAATCAACACAGTAACGTTCTCATTCCAGTTTCAACAGGTTTCTGCACCCATACACTGGTTGTAATCTTGTGCAAGTATGATATGAAAATATTATATTTGGCGGCATCATTATTACGGGAAAACCTAGTTTGCAGCTACAATAGTATACACCCGTGTGTCTGGACATAAGATGAATGTCGAAAAGAAAATCGAATTCAATTCTACCATGAAGTAGATTCGTTCCTATTATTAACTACGGTTGCTGGTAACCAAATTTGGAAAAGTCATTTCTATTAATAGGCTATATCTTGTACAGATATTAGAAGAAAGTTTTTGACATTTGCGACTGACAAAAGGTTAAACTCGTGCGTGTGTTTGAGGATTTAGGCTTGAGGCACAATATCCTTGACGCTGCTTTGTTTCTGGACATTACACCAACGGTGACATTTATCGTAAATATCAGATGTCTTGAAAAATGTATTAATCAATTATTTAAATAAATTAATGATTCAACCTGGAATGAACTATTATAATAATGTTGTTATCTTAAGGAATGAACTATTATAATAATGTTGTTATCTTAAGCCCGATGCGTTAACCAGTGTGCTACGGGAGTCCGGTGTAAAAGGAACGCATGTCCGGCAGGAATCAAACGCCGGTATTCCCGCCAACTTTCTGCATGGTGTTATGATTCATTTGACAGTCCCTTGATTCGTGAGGTATCGCCGAATTGTTACTCACACCATGTAGTCTCTATCTGTACACATAGATCACGAGTGTTCATGCTATATTAGCTGCCAGCCAATGTGTTATTTATTTTGTTAAGATGTTGTTAAATATAACAAAGCATACCGAAATAAACACTCCAGAGTAACTATGTTTAAAACAATGAAGCCATTATTATTATGGAAGTTGCATTTCATATCTAGTCTATTATAATTACATTAATAACTCATTTCACTTCCGCGTATTTCGTACTTTTGCTTTATTATTAATACTAGAACATGTTTGTAAATGTAATTAAATTTATTTTTAGCTGTCGTATTGGATTAATCGTAGTAACGTTCGATCCGAGAAGAGCTTGTGGGTTAGGGGTATGGTAGAGGACAGTAGAAATAATTGGTCCTTCCCACAATGCCCGACCTTGTTGTCGAGGACGTGGTTTGCATGTCTCTCATTTAGAATAATTTGATTTTGGTATGTTTGAGAAGCGGCGCCGCAGACATTCCTAGCCTCATCAAACATGGGAAAGACAATTAGAAAAGGTCGAATCCAATCTGATTTCTTTTAATAAAGTTGCTGTGTTTGTTTTTAATTCCGGAACGGGTCGGAGGAGGAAAAGCCGTCTCGTATTTGGGAATAGATCGACAGTTTCCTAAACTCTGGTGCCGCCTCATCACACAATGTAAAAAGTGTATTGACGCACGGGACCAAAGTTTAGTCTCGGAACGTCAAGCGTTTTTTTTTACACCAATCAGAATGTTGGGTGGCTGAGTGAGGTTGTCATTTACAAGAGCACCACGCTGAAGGCCTTTTACTCAAATCAAAGACAAACTATGATTATCTCATGCAAATGTTTGTGTATTTAGATAATGTTTTGGGTAAGTTTGATGCAATCTTGAATGTTTTCTAACATAACTATAATATATATTTAAATAATAACTATATAATAGGTATATGAAAAAACTTCGTCTTAAATGGGTTCAACGTCGTAATCAATAATTAACTAGATTCGGTTCTGTTACTATCATCATGTATGCTAAATTAGTTAGTTATAACTTAGTTACATGCTTAGATCCAATTAAGGTTCAAGCACGTATGTAATGGCCAGGCAGTCAAGCTGCCTCGACCTCCTCTCCAAGACAGAAGTTAACGTTAGTATTATAGACGAAACCCGCTACTCTTTATGAGTAACAACGGATCTTTTATATGCACTTTCCCACATACAGGAATGTACATACCATAGCCTGTTATACCTACCCTCGCTCTGTGCTGGAACCAGTACTGGGATTAAAAATCCCATATGTCACGAATGGTGTTCGAACCCATTACCTACCAGTCTTAAATCCCACGCGTTTAACCACAGCTCCACGCAGACCGGATGTGTGCTAAAGTAGACGGTCCTGCTTTGTTTGGGCCTATTCCCGTTGGGTAATTATCCGTCTGTAGACGTGTACTAATATATATATATATATATATAGAGAGAGAAAACAATCTGGTCGAAGAGGCGAAGAGAAGCGGCACCAACAAGTGGCAGACGACATTAGCGACATCTGATCGATATGATTAGAGTAACCCTGATTAACTCTTTTTGCGGCTAGCTATATCCTGCAGCTAACGGCGTGTGAACCCCTAATAATAACACATTGTCGGCTTAGTTTCCGTCATTAAACGTCATCACTGACAACAGTGATTTTGGCTACATCATGTCCAACACAAGCTTAACCGCATATCGCCAACCAGGGCGAAATGCGTGTTACTATGGAAGGTGAGGACACAGAGGAAGTGGACTACATTCCGAGACGTCCTTCTGCGGTCTTCCGGTGTGACAACGTTACGATTGACTTCACCAGACTTAATCAGTGGCACGAATAAGTGGGTTACGAGTCCACCAAGGAATCGAGTTATACATGGGTATTTTAACACCGCGGTTAGTTGGGCACCAGGCCTGTGGGAGATAAATGCATCTATCGCAATGACATTGTAAGACGACTTTTGAGAGGTCATGACCTCTGACGAAATTAACGACGATTCTACCGCTTGGCTATAGTCATCAACGGTTCTGTGCCAGAAACTCTACACGGGTGCATGTCGATTTTACTAGAGGTATTAAAATCAGGTCACGCTGGCGGTGTTATAATAATTTCCATTTTAATAAAAAAAACAGGGTTTAGAAGCAATGCAAAATGTTGTTTAGCATACTACACTCGTGTCTGTTTGATACTATGTATCTGACAACGTATCTAACTCGCTTTCGTTAGTTAGATCAGATCATAAACATCTCGTTGTAAGATAAATCTTCTGCAATGGCTACTCGTGTAATATTCTCTATAATATATATTGAGTCTCGGGGTATATGGGATTTCCGTTGGGTCAATGAACCTAACACATTAGTATTTGAAATATGTGCCAAACCAGAAAGCAATAACACTGTCATATAGCATTACTGATTAAACTGAAATATATGACACTTTTGTCATATTGATGCTTATTGATTATAATTATCATGATAGAATACAGATACATAATGAGAGTAAATTAGAAACATGTGTCAAAGTAGAGAAACTTGATTTGGCAAATTGTTTCTTCGAGCGTTAGAGAGACATTCTGTCAGTATTATGCATTATTTTATTCCCTGTTAGCTCTTCTAGCTGATGTAAAACTGGGAAATATTCTGGGATGCCGGACCAAACACGCACTTTTCTCATAAATCTATCACACTGCATGTTACTAAATATAGAATTAGACTATTTTTGCCTTTCTATTTCCGTGAATTAACTATTTACGGACCCAATAACAGATGACTATTGTCCTGACAATATCTCGTTCTTTGTAACTTGTAATATTATATTCGTTCTTTTATGCCAATAAGACCTGTATGGATGTCGTGTTGACTTTTGAAAGATGACATTATTCAGCTATTGAAACCGAATGTTATATCTTCGTATAATTATTCCAAATAATTACGTAATCGTAATAAACTAGACAAAACACACGTATGCTTTTCTCTTTGACTGGCGTTCATCAATTTGTTACAGTAGAATGATCGTGTAGGACATACCTTGTTTTAGTGTTCTTATTGCTAAAATAGAACACGAAATAGCCAGAACAAGTTACATTGTATCACGAAGACGCTTCACAATTTTCGGGAAAATGTCATTCGTACACAATTCAGATCCTGCTCAGCGGTATAGCGTCCGCCAGAGGTGCATCACTTCAAACGATCAACCCTTTTCGGTAGATCCTTCAGAATTTTCTCGTTCCAACCAGTGGTCTATGCACTATGTTCTATCAGGTCTGTAGGAAAAGCGCATGTAGAGCAGCCGCATTTTTCTGAGATCACGTCATACAATAGCCGATGATTAGAGTCGTTAAACAAACTTTACATTTTATTATAACATCTTTTGTATAGGTCTTAAAACTAAAGGAAAACGAATAAGGTTAGAAGAAACTTTAGGTGAATTTAGACATTTCATTTTATCCCGCAACGTATTGAATCAAATGACCATATCAATTATAGACGTACCGTATAATAATGTTTTTACACACTATGACTTCATGATAATTATGTCTCAAAATATTTATATATAAATATGAGTAGCAATGTCACATATATCCAAGCTGCAGCAAGACAAAGTTGCTAATAGCACATACTGGGTACCCTTTATATCTGGCTTAATCCCAGACATAGTACCATCTCGACCATGTATCGGACAAACGACTGCTGTAAAACGAATACTGTCAAAGTTTACTGCAACTGACGAGGTTGGTGTGTTCTGATCTTGGACTCGTACTGACAGCCCGTGAAGACACGCGTGATCTGTCTGGCTTTAGTCGTGGGTTATCTTCCTTTCCTGGACAGGATGTCAGTGATATCGTGGTCAGTGCGTACGCGTTTTCCTATCAGCTTTCATTCTGCTGTCAGACTAGATGTCAGCCCAGGTCGCACAGTCTGTGACTTCTCTTACCAGATATCATTACGATTACTCTAGTAGTTAATAGTCTGTCTTCAGCTTGCTAGCATTAAATCCACGGGCTTCATATACAATAGTACTGGTAAATGAAGTACGGACACATTTTCCTAATAGGAAATGATAATACTAAAGTCGAATATATCAAATTCGTTATCACGTTTTGCTTGCATATTACCGATAACTTCAATTTGATTTTTATAACGTTACCTACACAATTTGAAAGGCACACATTGGCAGACTTGTACTGTAGACGAATATTGATTTTTAGTTCTAGAAGCATTTAGTGATGAATACTTACGTAATACTTATACAAAGTGGTCACCCTTGAAAACGAATTGAAACGAAAATAAGAAAACCCACTGGTTTAGAAAGAATGCCTCATTAGAACAGTAATGTTCTAGTATTTTAAAGGCGTCCTTTCTATAGACAAGACATCCCATTACGGAATCTTTATCAAATCAACCAGACATGGAAGAAATGGAAGACATGGAAGGGATTCATTTTAATCCACTTTGAAAATCGAAATACATGTTGTTTAGACAGGGTTTTGGACTACTTTTTTCTAATAGCGTTGCATAATGATAATAGTTTGTGTGACTTGATTATGCAATCATATTTAGTGAATAACACTTTGGGGGAATTATAGACGTTTTTTTTAAAACGGAACTAAATTTATCATATGATAATTGGCAACCATAATCGAATGTCAGTCACCTTTCGTTTTGCGACGCTCTCTAAAAGTACTCAGAACCTAAACCATAGACCAAAGAACCATCTAGCCAGGCGAACACGGCGGGGTTGCAGCCGGGCCAATGGTAAAAATTGCATCCATTTTTCACAATGTTCGACAGTGAATAGAAGCAAATTGCATTCTTTTGATACTCGTACTCGTCAGTTGAAGGCAAGAGACACACGGAGCCGCTCTTTAATCCTGAACCGGAGTGCGCTCTAATTTACTTCATAGCTAGCTGATTGCATCTGCCAGGATGATGCCCAACGAAGAGGAGAAAAATGTATGTAATTACAGCCACATGAGGAAATTATAGACCTGTAAAGCGCAAGGAGGGAATGCATCACCGATAAGTATTGACTCTCGTGTCATCATATCTCAAGAAAGTCGCATTAAGCCTCGGAAAATCTGTACAAGCAGATAGCATCAAAGCGCTGCGGTCCATATCATCGATACAGTAAGCAGATGCTTTAGTATAATTTTTGCTTACTTATACTTTAACACAGCTGGTTATAGGAGGTGATCAATACAGATGGGTACCCCGTTGGGTAATAAAGGATACACGAGTTGTGTAATATTATGCATGTCTTGGGATCGGGGGCGACAGTTTCGAGAGTTTAAAAAAAAAAAAAAAGTGTATTTACAATATTAAGCAATGTCACTACACAACATTAACATGTATAATAGGATCATTGACATCTAAATCTTCCGTGATTGAAACCTATTTACGTTAAACAATTAGAACGGTTAACAGCAAGGTGGTGCTTAATGCTTGATTAATCTTACATACCCTAGACATACAGGTTCCATACATAAACCACAGTACTAGTCTCTTAAAGGAACATTCCCGATTTTAAGCACGTAATGCTATTGTAACATGTTTTATGGTAATAGAACCTTTTAAATCATTAAAATTAATATTGTTTTGCTTAGAATGTCAATAACGGAATGTCCGATGTGTTTCTGATTATCCAATTGTTTGTTGTAGGTTAATATGAACTATTTGGTGCAACAATTTGTAACGTAGCACATTATTGTATACAACAGTCCAAGGAACACAATGTCATTAAGTTACTACACACGCATTGGATATACATATATTGATATTATAAGCAAGGGAATGTCAGTAAATTGTCATTTTAGTATTTAAAGAGTATTTTAATGACTGCTTTGGCTGTGATTCGTGAGTACATGCCATCTCCACTTTGTAGAAAAATGCCTTCTACTCTGCCTTGTGCAGAGATACGCATTTGGCCATGTGATGTTTTGTCGTTTAGATTATTAGCAGGAAACATCTTACACTAGCATTAGACGTGAACGTACGGCAGCATCCGTCTAAAACTCCATTTAGTATCTACGCATTCGAGCAGTTTCTTAACCTCTACCTATGCAAGTGTATACTATCATAATATTTTGTTTATACTTAAACGGAAATTTAATATATGATAAAGATCTTTAACTCACCAACACTATGGAGTTATATTAATTATATGACAGTCGGTATAGGGTGTAACGCACATATTTGAATTAGTATAGAATATACGGTACTGTTGATTGATGTAGCAGTCAGCATCTACTAGTATATCGTTTGCTGATGCATTTATTCCGCGTTGTATTCTGAATTGTAACGCCAAGATGTTTTATTTCACGGGTGATCGTCTAGATCATCTTTCATAATGTCCTACCAACTCCCATGAAATCACATTACTGTATTCCGCATTGCAACACGGTTTCAATGGTGTTGGAGATTCAGTTATTTGTATAAAATAGAATTCCATATTCATGGCCAGTGTACTTTAGGATCAACTGACGATGCAAACGGGATTTAATAACTGACGTGTCCAGCTACAGAACATCGCGAGACTAGCAATAGTGTTGGCCATTACTACATTATTGCAATGATAGCATGGGCTGCATTTACCGTGATCAACGATTCAAATAAAAATTAAGAAAATCGTATGTATAACAATTAGCAGGACAGCAAACCCACTTCCATTGGTGTACCCACCAGAGTGGTGAATAAAGACACAAAATGTAGAACATTTGTTTCATACATAGATCTTTGCATACAAAATTTAATACAAAACGACACATGCCGTTGTACAAAGCTCTACGATAAAACGTAATGACGTCAAGGGGAATGGGACTTTGCTCAACGCAAGAGCGTCCACCTAAGGTTCGATGGGTCGAACTTCCTCAGTGGACCTGTACGCTTATTTCACGTTCCAACCAGTGATTCACAACTATTCCATCAAAGGCCATGGTATGTGTTACGTGGCGGGACCGGCATTTCCTCTATGAGCACGTGTGGATATAACCGTTAGTTTGGCATCTAATAATCGCTGATTAAAAATCAATGTGTTCCATTTGGGTCATTAAACAAATCAACTTTTGATGACTTCAATTTCTCATAAAGGCCAATATTGGCCGAAAGAATAACAAAACAAGTGAATGCACTTCTCACGACAGCCAGCTTTATTAGGAACATGTTTAGAAGGTCAACATTTTAAAAATATAAAACACTCAAACACGCATTGATTCGATAATCATAGATTGAATAAACCTTGTTTGCTATAGCGAGCCACACTACCTCGATACAACTATAAGAACATTGTAAGGAGGTGCACAAGTCTAAATGCTATAAAATTAAGAAATTGCTGGAATTTCAGCAAACACGTGTTTTAACTTTATACATTGACAAAATTGAATAATCAATTATAACAAGCTAAAAACATCACATGTATCCATAATATCTGGTTGTCGCCTGAAATGATTTCAGACAACTCATTGCACGTGGAGTAACTTCACTTTGTAGCTGTACAGCCACATCACACGTGTCGGCCAAACCTGACCACGAGAAGAGATTTGATTCCAATTCCTTTATTTTTAGAAACGTTCTGATATATCATAATGGTATCTTAAACTTCTGAGATACTTTAAGTCTTGTTCATAAGCAATAGTCATCATCATTATAACATTCATGGACGGATTAAAATTTGTAAAAAATGTATTGTAGACATTCAAAGTCTATTTCACGACTTTCACCTGTTTCACACGTTATCATCGTTTCGAGGAAAACAGAAGGCAAAACAAAATGGCTGTGCTTACGAAGAGCGCCAAAGGATGCGCTCATTTTTCGCGAACATCTGGTATCATCACTGCTTTACGTTTAATTCACGTGTATAGCGATAACCATTTGGCGTTATCGTTTAGATTACATGTCGGTCGTGGAACAGCGGATGGAAAAAAACCAACGACGATCGATCTTGCGACCTGTAACACCTCGGGGATGGCATGCAAGCGAGATGTCTTAGGCAGATGAAGTGGATGGCACCAACTTTGGTTTAGTCATCAGCTGCATCTGCCCTTGGCGCTTTAAAAAAGAGGAAGATCGCGGAACTTGGAAATACGTGCGTGTTCTTTAACACATGTCAATCTTAGCCCACGAATTAACATGTACTTTCGCGTGAGTTAATTTCCTTTCGTGTGTCACTAGATTTATTTTGTCTTAAATTGTTACAATTATTTAAGGTGAAAGAAACTGTTAAAGTCTGTGATTAATAGTTTAGGATGACATGGCGTGATACTTTAGATAACGAAACAGTAATAACAGCAAAATACTAACAAGATTTAAATTACATTTCTACTTATTTTTAAAATAATATATTTAATTTTCAATCTCATTTAGCACAGAGGTAGGAATTTGAACAGTTTAATAGCTTAAATGCATCAGCTAATAGCATGCTTATGTAAATGTTTCTTCGGTGGAATCGTGCAAATATTGATAGTTTAGTTGAATGACAAATCCCCAAACTTTACGCTAATAAATCTAAGGGTTACAAATAAGTACCAAAACAATGACGATACCAGAATCTGAAATATTATGGGATGGCATATTTATCATGACATTTAATTTTGTTGTTGTCTTGATGTCGATGTATTGTGATGCAAATTAAATAGAAACATAAATTTTTGGATATTAATACCTTAATAGATTAGTCACTGGTGCGTTGTATTGTAAAATAGCCCCACATCGTTTTCTACGTTATGTAAAAACGTTTACGTGAACAAGTAGGATTCGAACCTACTGTACCGATTCGCATGGAACTTGGCAGATCAACACCATATTCGGTCGGTCAAACCAGTTTAGCCGTGTTTATGATGTATACTGCCAAGCGTTCGGGTTGAAGTCAATGTAATTCATAGTATTATCAGCATTTTTTCAAACATACTTCCCCTTTAATGCGTCCAACCAAAGACATTTCACGTTTGAAGTTATTTTCGGGTTGCACACATGTTTATTTCATTAATTTTAAAGCCAAGTCCTTTTCAAAAAGCTTTCAAAATATATTTATGGTACACACGCGTGACATTTAGCCATACCACTTCTACCAAGTGAAGTGCTGTCTGAATGGAACAGTAATTGGACTATTTTCTTGCGAAGTAGAAGGAAAGACTTCAAAGTGTCAAGACCAACATCAGACAGTGACCCACATATTAACAAAATACACCCACAATGGGATAGGAACATACAACCCCACTACATCATCAAACTGGTTTTTTTTGAGACGCTGAATCTTGTATCTTGAAAAAACCCGTCTCCGACCGATGTGTGAGGAATTCGTTTGACCTGGTCCAGAACTTAAACGCCAAGCCATGCAGCTAGAGATACTTGGGAAAATCACAACTCCAATCCGACAATTAACCTCGGATATCTGCCGAGTTAATTGTGAAAGCCACTCCGGATAATTGCGAAAGGCTGCATTTATAAAGACTTAGTTTCGATCACTGGAAAACGTGCTGAGAGGATTGATTGAAGCATATTCCACTTGAAAGGTATATGAATGTATAATGCCAAGAGTGGCGCTTCGTTTCATACATGGCGTTCTAACGTTGTATGCAGCCAACAAGACCACGCGGAATCTGTCCATACACGGCGTTCTAACGGTGTATGAAGTCAACATGGCCACGTCGAGTCTGTTCATACACATTACTTCAATTCGAAGATGATACTCCACAACTCTAACTTGGTTTGTATGAGGCGCCATTTGTCACTTTCTCTCTATCTAATTTAAAGATTATAGATTATCAACTTTCCAACGACATGCAAATACAGCATGCATTGATCTGATATTGATAGCCAAACTAATAACTATATCTTTACATATTTAAATATTATATCATTATGAATACTTTTGAAATATTTAAATCTAAAACTGGTCGAGCAACAAGGTATGTATTTAGCTTCATATATTCTTTATAACTCTTTATTCGTACAACGTAAAATCGTATGTAGATCTATAGCAATAATAATAATCGTATACAGATTGGCTGCCTCAAAGCAGCCCCTCCACCCCCACCAACACCTCACTCCATAATTGCTAGATTGGAGACCTCATGAAAAACCAAATCACTATTCTACAACAATAATTGCTATAAACACAATATTACATTCATGTCCATAGTAGACGATGTTTATGACGTTCGTGCCTATAACACATTTTTTTAATCATAATATTTCCGTCGTTTTCGCTCGCAAAATAGGATTCTTTAGACCCTCATGTCGTAAATATCATCCCCATGGGTACTCATATAATATCATCTATATCATCCTGAACCTCGTGAATGATGTTGTCATCTATATCATCCTGAACCTCGTGAATGATGTTGTCCGTGCAATATCTCGGTGCTCATAACATCAATTTCACTGACTCCGGACAGGTGATGAGTAATTACCTGTAACTCGTTATAAGTTATTACCTATGTCTCCATCAGACATTAATGATAGGTTATCTTTATGTATGTAACAGTTAAAGTGTAAGTTTATGTGTCAGGAAGCGACTGCGTCTGCATGCAAATTAGTTTTAATCCAGTCTTGGCGAATAACTAAAACACAAAACTATTCACATGCATTGTTAATTATAATAATGGAAAGACCTGATTTATGTTTCACTTATAAATCTAATCTTGTCGCATGGTCTGGATTATATCTAAAACGGCTTAGACCTGGAGATGTATAAATCTGTAATATATTCAGTGAAGAATTATACATACATGTACTTTTATGTGTTCTATTGATGATTTACTCTTTTTAAAAGTACATGTATTTAAAAATCAGTCTGTAAAAACGCACGTTATACAGTAACCTCGGGCGCTAAGATGATTTGGCGCGAGATGCGGTAATAATATTATGGGTTAATTAGGGGCTTATATATCACGCAGACGTGTAAAACAGGTTAATGGGTAACGTAATAACAATTCCTGTACGCGTTGACATATTGCCTTTAAATGGACCTTATTAAAGGAATGTTTGTTCACATGTTGAAAACTGAATAAATAAAGCTTTTTTTCGGCCACTTCCTCTGCGTTTTATTATCGAGATAATAATTATTATAATATGCGAAACCATTAGTACATTTCTGAAAGCGATTTGTGGATGAATGTTATCGAGGATTTGAACATCTAAATGACAAAATCATTAACATCGATAAATGCGTGCCTCTGCACAAAACAGAGTCGAATGAACATCCATTGGACTCCAACTTCTGCAGTGATTCAGTTCTAAAGACCATAAGTGTATTGTTGTTTTGATAGATATAGTGCACCAGCCCGCTATTTCGGTCATTTATGTTTGTGCAGTTCTTCTGAAACCGTCTATAAGTGAGCTTATTGACAGATAATATCTCAACGTACGTGGATTGATGACATGTCGATGATTACAGCGTCTGCGGGCTTCTCGTTACAACGACGGACCTAGACTTATCACCAAACATCTAAAACGCTTTCCTTCGGCACTGAAACGCTGCTATAATAAGGCGTGTTTAGCGCGGACTTGCTTTCCAGTCATCCTGGGAATATCGATACGGTTTCGCGAGACAAGAGGGGATGATCCGCAAAGACCTGTGGAGCCGTGAGAAAACCTCCACAAAGGAGAGCAGATTAATCAATGAAACCTATCCAACTTTTCTCTCCGCTCGTCAAGGCGTCCCACTTCATAGATATTGTCATAAAGCGTTGCCAGCGAGGATGAACTCATTTGTCAAGACACCGGAGTACATTATATGCTTTCAACAGTCATATCGTATGATGGAATACTCACTGTACTGATGAAGACTCGGAAGTATATTATATGCTTTCAACAGTCATATCGTATGATGAAATACTCACTGTACCGATGAAGACTCGGAAGTATATTATATGCCTTCAACAGTCATATCGTATCGTATGATGGAATAGACTCACTGTACTGATGACGACACGGTAGTACATTATATGCATTCAACAGTCATATCGTATGATGGAATAGACTCACTGTACTGATGGCAGCTCAGATGAAGATAACCCATCCGCATGTCCAAGTATAAAATAAAAACATTGTCTTTTAACGACACCACTGGAACACAATGTTATATCGACAAATGGTCACAGAGGAAACATGGCTTTGCTTAAATCGGTATAGAATAAACATTCCATAAAGTATCTAAGAAGTTTTGACATGTAGACACCTTTTGCAGGAGCAGATGGAATATTGCTCGATATAACATGGAAATTGACTATTAGAAAGTTTCAGTCGTCGAGTTTGTCGTATAGCTTTGGATATAGAGATATTGATAGTTTAAGCAAGCAATAATATTAAACTGTAATTTTAATAATTGAAAACGACCATGTTAGTGGAAAACATCACTAGAATCGAACATACGATGGCGTTCAGTGCGTCCAAACACGTGTGTATAATCTAATATGCTGAAAATAATGGTACTAAATGAGATTAACTTCTAATGCTGACTAATACAAAAATAGATGTTTCTAATAGTTAAACACAGTCAAGTATAATAATCATACAGTCTCAAATGTGCTTCTAATAATAAAAATAATAATATTTCATTTCTGTTCGTTTTATTTAAGGTTTACTGAGATGATCTGTGATTTCTTTTATGAATTTGCATAATTTTTTTAGAATACTTATTTTGTCATTTGTCATTAGTTGTTTAACTTTCAGGATGCTGGGTTTATTATAGTAATATGGCTTTAGAAAGTTGTGGCGGGAATTATTAAAGAAAGAGCATGCGAATAGATAGTGGAATTCGTCTCCGATGTCATTTGTATTACATAATTTACATAGTCTATCATCTACTGGGGTATTGTTCCATCGTCCTGTTTCGATAGGTAAATAATGGTTGGATGTTCTAAATTTTAGTAACGTGGACCAGGATATTTGTGTTAATTTGATAATATATTTTTCTAATGTTAGGTTTTCTTTAAAAATGATGTACGTTTTACTCCTTGATGATGAAGTTATGTCGCTATTCCATTGTTGTAGGTACCGGTTGTTTTATCTTAATTTAACGTGATGAATGAGTAGCGGTATAGATGAAACGTTCTGTGACATCCAAATATTGGCCATGCCTAGACCGTTGTCTGCGTTGACGTTTGTTGCTAAACGTTACACCAAGCTGGTGGGAATAATAAAAACAATGCACCTTGTTGCATAGTAAATGACGTAGTGGCAATCAGCTGCATTATGCACACATTATTGATGCCTTGCTGAGAGAACTTGTCCAACCCGGCGCCGACAGACTACTCAATCCCCAAACTACAACTAACATCTAAAGTTTAATCAAACACTGTCAAATGTTTTACAAGACAGCCGTATGTTAAAGTCAATTAGTATGTCTTCTTTATACTACAGATAGATAACTATTGTTAAAACTTAAAAAATAGTTAATTTAAATGCCACAAATAAAAAGAAACATATTTAAACTGATTTGGGGCGCAAAGCCCGGTCTGTTTTAATAGGTACATGCTGATGTCTGTGTACTTGTATGTAACTTTCCTGGCTCCATTCTAACATTGAGTTTCACGCGTCTTCCCATTTTAAAAATAAATAATAACTGCACATGTCACTTTCAATAATAGCTATTTATAATAGTATCTTGTATTGAATAGTAAATAAACTTGTCTAAATACTAGTATTTGAAAATACACCATTATTTTGAAAGCAAACAAAACAAAAGATACGTAACCATGACCGTGAAAATAAAACTTGACAGGGATGATATTACTTAAACGGAATGCTATGAAGTTAGTTATAACTTATCTAATGCTTATGATATTATCCTGCCTACCCAGGGCAGAGGTTAGTGTTAGTATAGGGGGAGGACACCCGCTGCCTATTACTAAACACCAAGGAATACTATGTTAATATCGAGTCAACGTTTATTTTGTTGTAGTGGACATTTTGAACGGTAGCTTATAGCATATCCCCAGATAGCTAAATTGTTTAAAATTCAATAACGTCTAACTATCTCAACAGGGTTTGGAAAGGAACATTATATAAGTCAATCACATTGCAGTTAATCTAGATTTGTTTATAATTCATCCCATATTATGCATTTCCTTTATATCGAAAAGACAGTTATGACATAGATACGCCTCTGGTTATGTTGAAAGTGTTGAAACTTTACTTGTTGGGCACCATGACTCGTCTTTTATATTGGAATTTCCGGATGTAAAAACAGATTGCGTAAATAAGTGCAACAACTTTTCTTGCAATATTCCGAAGTTATGATAATAATGGTAGAAAATAATGCCCTAAATACACAATATTACTAGTATTTTGATAACAAAAGTCAAGACATTTCTTATCAGGTTTATACATCTAATTTAAAAATAAAAATCTAACTTTCAAACACTTCACGTACTTCAATAACTGATTAAAATAACTGAATAAATCTCTTACCTTAATCGCAGTAAAAATAACCTCTTCTCGACTGTATACACACAATTTTAACACATATTAGGATGAGCGAGTTACTTCTTATCTAATTTTAGAAACTTTGCTTGCAATATGTTCGATATTCGTACAACGCGTCTAAGATCTCGGATGACTGGTTTGTGTCCAGTAAGCTTACACCTTAAAGCCGAAATCCATCCATCCTCAGTGTCGATCTTCCGATATTGACCCGCGCTTCAACGCTATTGGATGATGCGCAAGACAATCTTAAACACAGGACCTCCTTTTAAAGTCCCAGCACTCGGGTCCTCTCACCTGCAGCGTTCCCAGGTACAGGATCGTTACCAAATGATGCCTTTAAACAGTCCCAGAGCCTTGATTACTAGGAGTTTAGTTCCCTTTAGTCACCGAGGCACGTGTGTCAAACATTTATACCAACATTGCTTGCCAGTGCAAAGTATTTTATTCAGCAGTTCTTTAGATGTAATAAAAAATGTTATTTATTTTCCACACGCACATATTGACTTAGATTAGACTCAAGCACTGTACGACATAAGACATAATTATGTGCATGTAGTTGCACGAAAACATAGATTGGCTTGACGACGACCAAACAAGAAGATTGGCAATCTACGTTTTGGAAAATCTATATTTCCTGGTTATATATGTATTTTTAATAAATCATAGAAAGTAGTGAAACGAAGAGTTTTAATCAAGCTGTGTGACGAGAAAGTAGTGTAAAGCCATAACGAAGACGTCTCAATTCTATACATGTTTTTTTGTCATAAAATGTTCATTAAAACCAGTACTGCTACAACATTTATCGATTTGTATACAGTTTTTTCAACTTCTAAGGCTGTTATTCTCCGTTATAATCAATGGAAATGTCAACATCAACATCAAAATAAACGAACGTTTAAAAATAGTATCTAAAAGTTGCGTTATATTAAATACGAGAATGTGTGTAATACTAATACTGTTTGCAGTTACAGCATCGTTTATCGAGATGCACTACGTATATAGAGTAGTCAGGACATGATGTTGCTGAAATACGTTCATATTCACCAACAATCATTGCTTACAGAACAATTATGTCTACATGTTAGTGCATCACACCACACTCTGAAATAAATTGCCACACGCACATCTCACCAAACAGCAGTTGCCATTAATTGTTCAATATTAAAACTGCGGTATTACATTTCTGCGAAAGTATAGTCAAAGTACAAATATTAGTAGTACATACGACTACAGATACATGTATATATCTAACTATATATAAATATATTTTACCATGCAGACTATATTATAGACATTAATTATTCGATACGCGTCATGTCCAAAAATAGACTAATATACGTGTCAATTTGAAGAAATTACATGACAAATTATTTGAGCATTATAATATGGTTTATATCGAGAAATTAAATACTTGTTCATTAAAGGGAATTTGTCAAACCTGAAGAAGGCGTAGCCAACTGGTGACAATAGTGCGTGATATGACTTTACTTGATAATCACAGATTTGTACATTGCCACTCTAATCAAACAGCGTTCTTCGTAATGTCATTGTCAGCCATCCGCGAGAGTCGTCTTGCTATGCAGTATTATATTTACGTATAAGCCTTATAGCTTAAAGTTATTTAAGAATTAAATTAGTTAAGGTAATTCAACGATGTGATTTCTTCAATAAATGAACCAATAAGAGATAGACAGAATCGATCAAGTGTTTGCTGAGACTATTAAATCCTATCCGGACACTTTCAGACAAAACAGTTGTATTTCGAGGTTTGAGAAAATTTATCTGTTGTCATCTGATGAATATTTTCTTCCCAATCTAAAGATATTGATTACTTACGCTTATGAAAACCAAAATTTGGTAAACAAACGTCATCCAAAAAGATGACATTTTGGAATCTAAACGAATAAACATTGCTATGGCCAAATGCGTATCCCTGCACAAGGCAGAGTCCTGCCTGCAACACATGCACTTACGAACCACAGCCAAAATAACATCATCAAAAAATTACACCGACCAATATTGTCCTCACAAAGGACTCAATGTGTGGATTCAACAACTTAACAGACGTCATGCAACGCGTATTGCCTGTCTGACCATAAGGAAACAGACACATGTTCTATCACCATTAACACCCCGGTGGTATCTATCTGGTAGGCAAGACATATTGGTTAGGAATGCTAATCAGTTAGCGATGGTGTATGCTAGAATATTTGAGTGTGAGTTGGAATAAACTATAATAAAAGTATTAAATGATTCATTATGTTAAGCGATGTGACGTTATATCGTGAAATGGAAAACAATTATTTGCATCTAACGTTCTTAATATACGATGTTTTACGTATACAATTATTTTAAATTACACCTTTGCGGAAAATGATTCTAGAAAGTTGTATTTGGTATCTTTTACACGCTTGAAAAAAACAACCCACTTAGTATTGGTTTTAACATTTTATAATACCTAAATACACAATCACCTGATAATTTACTTTTAACACACATTTGACACGAACGTTGAGTTGACGACATTACACTATAACCTCCGAAATAAGTTGCTCATATTACTTATTAGAGGATCTCGACTAGATAATACACATGCAGGAACAACGATTATACGACAGAAAACACAAGTCCTGATTGATCTGAACTGCAATCTAATATTACATTCAAATGGATGATGGTCTTTAGACACTTATAATGGCGTTTCTCTTGTCGGCTGCACAAACAATTGAATGCATATTTTTTTTGTAAAAGATATTGATCTATTGCATATCAATATACGTCTCCTAATCCATCCAACCTTACATAGGCGCCGTGGTCTGGTCGATACAGTCTATACGATAAAACATGGACATGGTTAAATGCGTATCTCTGCTCAAGGCAGAGTTGAAGTGTCACTACGTCAAAGTCGAGATGACACGTACTCACAGGATATAAGGAAAATATTGTCTACCGATTTACTTGATGACATACTATATTAGCTGCATAAAAATAAACACATTGTTCAAACATCTATAGACAATGGGAAATCATCTCGGAGATGCCAAGTGACACCAAGAAGTCAACTTCTGTTAGTATGAGAGAGAAGTTGTTCAGTTCGAAAGGTCGAACGAGATCCACCTCAAAGGACCCACTGACCTATTTTACCATTCGGACCAGTGATCTACGACCGGTTCATCAAAGGCCTTAGAAAACACCCGGTTATGTGGAAATGGTCTCAGAAACCCCTCCGCTGGCAGATAAGCTACATTTACGGGTAACCCGGTTATTAGTACTGGGTCTTTATGTGCATTTTCTCACAGACAAGATAGCACACACCATGGGCAGCCTTTGATACATGTACAGTCGTAGATCACTGGAAATAACCTCTCGTCCCTCAGACAGGCGCTCTTACGATAACGAAGAAATAGAGTCGCGTTTAAAAATAAAATAAAATTTTAATTATTACATTTGTAGCCTATCTAGTATACAACTAGTAGTTTGTAATGAAAGTGTTTAGACAATCACATACGTATGAAATGTCTTTTCATTTACATATTAAATGACATTTCGGACTCCATATAATTATTTTCTGCTGAGACTTGTCAAACATGCCTTTTATTCCATGTCACGTTCAATTTCTGTAGATACGTAATTAGTATGCGCACCTCGTACAGTGTAGATGAGAATGGCCTGACAAAAAATAATCAGGAAAATATTTTATGAATTTTGGGGACTTTGAATGTGACGGGTGTCCCACCTCGCATTGAAATTTGTTTTCAAATCTGAATTGTATTGGAGTGATTCTAGCCATATTCCAGTGTCAAAAAATGACCTCTTATTCAGATGTCAATTTACGAATTTGGAAGGAGAATTGTTAAACGAACCAATAAAATTAGGCTGCAAAATTATTAATTGTGATTAACGGAAACAGTAACACTGCGCACAGGTCCAGCGCACATACCTCTTAGGAGATCAGTTAAAACATGGCGGTGGCCATCCATGGCCATGGGCGCAGCCATATTGGTTCGACGATTGAAAATTGGTGGTTTGTGCAAAACCCGGAATGGTCACAAATTTTATAAAAAATCCAGAATTCCGGATAAATCCTGAAGATTCTCATCTATGGCATCTACAAACTGATACATAACACAGTGAGATGAAGAGATACATTATTATTAGTAATCGTTAGCTTTCCCTATTAGTCCGCCTGAGAGAATGCTCCCCATATTTCCTTTCATATTTGCCTTTGATATGATAATAAAAAAATAGATTATAGTCGTAACAATAGTTCAAGGTTGAGCTAACCTATGTGTGAATGTCCGAGACAAAGGGTTTATGTTCTCACGTGTTCGTGTTAGCTTCTCTCGCTGAACGGGGCAATACGGAATATATGTTACAAAATGTATACATGTACTCATGAAATTAAAACACGATTAAAGGTACAGTCCCGAGTTTGAAGACGAGTGC
>JAUTCZ010112990.1:0-14669 GCA_032273805.1 Melanodrymia brightae
ACTCTGAGGCAACTTTGTGCCAAATTTCATGCTAGTATCCGGAAAGTGAACAATTGATGGACTAAGGAACCCCACTAACAGTACCAAATTATCACTGTCTATTATACTGTGCACACTTGGTATTTAAAAACAACATTCATACCTGTTTTTCCCCCATTTTGAAGTGTCTTGGTGGGGGGTTTACGTTTACTAAACAAAATTATTCAAGTGTCAAGATTCATGTATTCGCAATTTCATTGTAAACAAGCCATCTATAAATAGACCGACATTATAAATGGGTAGCCTGTTAAAGGGTCTTTCATGATATGCATGAAAACAGATCATCCAATACAATGGAAGATCATCAAAGGCTGTGATATACAAGACTCATTGTGTAAATGAAGGTGAACATGAAAGATTTGATGCTAAATCTTGCAAAGCACACGCAGATAAAACATCAAGTTTGTTTTCTACTTTACTGTCCTATCTAGTTATCTGTGAGCGTTTGCTATTTGTACAGAAAAGAACAGGTGTTTGTAGACACCTTCAGATCATCGGTTATTATATATCAAATATAATTATGCCATATACTATGGTAATTACCACACACGGTCTAAAGCATGAACAGAGAAACATGCTGCTATGGAAACTACTATTATAAAAAAATAACACGGTTAGTTTTTTTTACGCCAAACAAAAAACATTTTTGTTTCCATTTATGTGAACTATCTAATTATGACCTGCCCATTTTAATCTTGTTTTTTGAAATTATATATAAGAGTACATTCTTTTTTCTTTCTTTCTGAATTGTATTTTCGAAAATAAAATGTTTTTCTCACAGGCAAGAGAATCCACCCGAGGTTCGAAAGGTTGATCCTTCACAGTAGACCTGTTGAGCAGGTTATTTCTCGTTCTAACGATTGATTCATTATGGGTTCACCAAAGGCAATGGTGGGTGCTATGACCTGTCTGAGAAAGTGTGCACAAAAGACCCTTTGCCGTTATTCCATAAGAATAGCCTACATGTATGTGGAGGCAGCAGATATTTTTCAGAGACTAAGTGTCGAAATAACCATGTGTTTGTCATCCAATAACTACTGATTAATAATCAATGTGTTCATGTGATTTCATTACATAAACCAACTATATCTTTATTAACTACACTATTTTGTTTCAGCATCTTTTTTTTGGTTAGGTCTAATACATAATATTATATACCTAAGTCCTTAAGACCTGAAAAGATATAAAATTAACTGACAATTTTTTAATGTAGAATAAAATGATTACCGGTATTCATATTTACCAGTGTTCGATACGGCTATTCCACCTGAGGGTACATAAATTAATGTTAGGGGCCAGACTCGCAGGCGTAATTGTTCCAGGTATTGCATACCTTACACCATGTGAGCTGTTTGTTTGTAAAAGATCAGACGAACAAGCCAATAACACTGATCAGATTAGTTCAAAACAAGCAGTAATTGTCCGTTTCTTGTGACAACACGTAAAGAAAATACAGGTGACATGAGACTAAGTGAGATTGGTGTCGGTGTCACATTGCAGGAAACCATTGGTGCTGTCCATCAACAGTCTGGGAACGAGAGGATGAAAGCATTCGACTTCCAAGTCAATTCCACAGAGTATGGGAGGAAACTACATGAAATGAAACTACATACACGTACAAACAATTGTATCCTGGTAACATCTTAAATGTGTCCTAAGAACATTTTAAAAGAGAAAAAAAAAGATATAAATTATTTTAAAATATCCAGCTATACATGTACTACCCTTTTTAGATCCAATATTTTGAAAAAACAATAGTTTTGAATTTTGAAACCCCTCACTAAAACCATTATAAATAAGACAGAGAAAAGACCAAATCAGCACTCTCTCTCAGCAAGATTTATATTTATCAAATCCTACTCCCTACCCCAACTCCCTCCTCCCTCACAACAGAGGCCCGTATTAAATGTGATATTTTGATCTGCGCGATGAGTTAATTTTAAAGGCTATGTGCAAGGTGGCAACCCACCTCACTATCCCCGCCCTCGATGATCGATTTCAAAGTTGCTTTGTTTTTCATAGATGAATATCCTATTATGCCCAAGTGTTTTTCATTTAAACACTTGTGTTAGAATAGCATTATTTTGGTGTTTAGTTTGAACAGTGTTATGCACTGATTTCTATATCTTTATATCATCATTATCATATTTACCATATCTTGACACTCAATAGCCGATATCGTTTTTCATGCTGGGGTGTCGGTTAAACATTAATTAATTCAATAGTATTATTTTAATGTTAAGTTTGATCAAACACTGCACTTTATTTGACACATTCCTTGATAACTACATGTAGTAATTACCACAGCTATACACGGCACTACCAACATTTAGTGTGTTTTGACTGACAGGTTTGACACATATCACAACCCACTCTCACCTGTCAGTCTACAACAAACACATTATTACAACCAACAGCCTTGCCTTTGCAGTCACTTTTGATTTTAAGCTATTAAGTCAAGACAAGGTAAAAGTGAGCATGACAAGCCTTTTGTAATTTCATCTCAGCAAATTGATGTATTTAGTGCTCAAGCCCGCCAATGACTTGACATACATACTACTCTGTCATTGCCTATAACAGTTGAGGCATGCTTATAATAGTGACAATACTCGGGCAGCAGTAAAGGGGAAATCACGTTTGGTATTCCTTCTAACCATGAGCATTAATTGCTTCTAAGTTCTAACTGGGAGACTACACCAATGTGGGTTCTCTAGAACATTAAAAGGGAAGGAATTTTGAAAGGGATTAGTTCCCGCCCTGAGTACAGCCTCGATACTGGGTCCAGGCCTTTGGTAACGTACCGTACTCATGGCGGGGGTGTCTAAACCTTAATTGGATAAAGGCACCTTAAGCCAATGCAACTGACTGACAAAGGGATTAGGTTTTAAAAGCGGTGTAAGAAATAGTATACTACACTTGTGTCCGTTGGAGATGATATTTATCCTACAACTCAATGTTTACAAAATGTAGATACGATTTTAAACATCTTGTTGTAAGATAAATCGTCTCCAACAGCCACACATGTATAATTTTCTGTCTAGCGGGATATCATGTTGTTTTTAAATACATTGTACTACTTGATTCCCTTTACCTACATACTGAAAATACACTCAGTTAATCCATAAATTATACAAATGTTTCCTATCATAGTTTTATACATCTACAATGTGCTTTAAATGTTTAATCGCACAGATAAATGTTTAATAATACAAATAACAATTTAAATATCATGCAGATTTCACAGGTGTGAAGTGTGCCTCTGTGAGACAGCTAGGTAACATGACCACTGACCATCTGCTGCAGACTTACATGCTCTACCAAACCATTAGAGACATCTGCCTTACATCCAATAAACTATGTGACTGATACCCATCGTGTGCTATCATATCATATTCATTTAATGTTAGATGCAAATATTGGTGTCAAAACGTTTTGTCTCGGTAGCAGAACGCTCTCCCTATTGAACATAAGGAATTGAATGGAAACTATGGTCGCAGTACAGCTATTCTGCAACTTGGGGAACTTGTGCCACACAGTAGCCTTCCTGCGTGAACCAGATGTGACTATCTATGAAATCGAGAAGAAGGTTTATACCTTTGACACACCAAACATCCAAAATGTTTCAAACTGCGTAGATGTACACTTAATACAGTGAATAGTGAGTGAGTTTCTTTAGGGTCAATTCTTTGACATGGTAAACACCCCGCTTGAATCATAGTTGAATGCGTCAGTGGCCCAAAGTATGCCAGCGGGTGCTCAGCTCCTGTTAGGGACACCCAAGCTGAATTGGTCAATGGATAGAGGCTAGATAAATTTGGACTAAGGGTGAGGTAACCCCAACAGAAACCTCGTGTGCTGAAGTGCTGAGGTACTGGTCTGCATGGTGCACTCTAATGAACCACATTATCATGCATCAACAGCTACATGTATCATGTCTACATATCTAGACTAATATGATGTTATCGGTGCTCACCCTGTGAACTACAGAGGATGGAACAGTTCATCAGCATTACTGGCCTCAAGGTATAGCCAACAAGCGAACGAAAAGATGAAAGCAGATACTTACACTTTAAAACACTTTAACGAAAATGTTTCAGCTATTATACTTTTGCCAAAAACTGTTTTTGCTATACCATTTTAGTTAATTATGAGAATTGCACATAAAATATCCCTTGCACTTATTAGAAGAGTAGACTATGTGGCGGCTGCAGGTTTCCTCTGTAACCAAATGTGTGATATAACGGTGCATTTGACATCCAATAACCGCTGATTAATAATCAGTGTTCCACTGGTGTCTTTAAACAAACAAACTTTATGTGTGAACGCTCTTTATTTAAAGCCAAAAGTGTTTTAGCTAAAACATATACTGTATATGATTAATTAATTACAGTGTCTAAAGAAACATATTACTACTGCCACATAGACTCCTCTTTTTGATACACATAAAAGGTTTTCTTATTATATAAGCACTTTCCCCCAAACAGAGCATTACATACCACGTCCTTTCAAATAGACAAGTTGTGAAGCACCATGGTTGTAGTTGCTTTAAGCATGTAACCAGTCCAGATTGAGATAGTTCCCAGAAGCTAATGTTCTGGTTAAACTGTTTCCCAATGTACTTGTACCATGTATGTCCCCACGAGTACACAATATCAATTGCACAAAGGCTGTGAAATTAATTTCGGATTTAACATGAAAAGGTGACCATCAGACACAATTCTGAACATCGCAATTAATACACGGTCGAACTCATACCTAAAGGAAACCCAACACGCATCAATTCAGTGAAGATGGTTTAGCTTTAATGTGGAGCTATCAATGAGATGTACATTAAAAGAGGTGAAGCTCTCACGGCACCGTAACAAGGTCATCAAATTGATGTCTCTTCCAAGCTGAATGAGCTCTCAATGGACTTGGAGTGGAGATTAAAGGGTTCACTAAATTCTCACCTGCCCAGGCCTCTCCATCAATGAGGGCATTTCACTCTGGTGATCAAATATTTATCACTAAATAAATACATGGCCATTCCTTGCGATTCGGCTGCCAAGATACAACAGTTGCCTGGTATGAGACTCATGGGCAGCGGACCATGACTTACGGACATCAATTTACCTGTCGTCTTCTTCGACTTCTTAATATGTTTATTAATGATGCCTACATATATCTACTCAATCCATTCCCCTTCACTCACCGTAAATGTTAACTTTAATAAATAAAAATGCTCCATTAGCAAGAAATATGTTTCAGATAGCATTGGATCTGCACATAGGGTGGCATCGATCTTAAAACTCGAGTGTGACTTTAACTGTGTGGGACACATCTTGGGTTTCTCACATTACATGGGTTTTTTCCTTCTCACTATGTACAGATGTGGGAGATAATGAATTAACAGGTATGAACAAACAAACCATTTGAAATGAATGAAATAAGGAAGAAATATAATTCTGTAAAAATATCCTTACTGTCAACAGGTTAAAACTAGGATCAGTAAATGGAAATTAACACTGTTTTGTTAAGTCTGATTTATACGACATGTTACATTGAAGCATTGCTACATGTATACATGTATCTATTCTTTTAAATGGAATGAAATGCAATACAACTGATGTGCAACACTGTATCTGTTTTGTGTTGTGACTGGAATCAGATAAATGAGACTGGGTCTAAGCCTTACTGCACTACAGATCAAAGTCTGGGTGAGCTATCCTGCCTGTGAGAAAGTGTATATATATATATAGAAGATCCCTTGCTGTTATTTGAAGAGCAGTAGCCAATGTGGTGGCAACTGGTTTCCTCTGTGACCTAGTGTTAATATAACTGTGCATTTGACATCCAATAACACTGTTACATTGGTGTAGTTAAACAAACAAACTTTATCTTTACTGCTTTTTTATGTGGTATTTCCCACAGACAGGATAGTACATACCATGACCTTTCATTATATAGTTGTGGATCATTGGTTGGAACTAGAAATAGCCCAAAAAGTCAACTGAGGAGGATAGATCCTTCGACCATCTCGAACCTCAGGCAGACACCCTTGCACTGAGCTACATTACACATGGCAGTGAACACTCAATGACAGCTACTTCACTTATAAAAATATTATTATGTGTAAATAAAATCCAATAAGCCATAGATAGGAATACAAGCACATTTGTCATAATATTATAGACTAACATTTACCTTATTTTATCTCCGTACTAAATCTGACAGATGAAATTTCTCAAATTAACGCTAAAAGTGTCGCCAAAATTAACATCATTATCGTAAGCTCTGTTGCCTGACCGACACTTACTCACTAGGCTAGCACATCCTTTTCTTTGTGTGAATACAGACAGATCTTCAAAGAAACATTATTTTTTTATATCCTTTCAGATTCAATCGAACTGTCAACACTAACAAAAATTGTAAAACATAATTTGCTTATAAATGTTTTTTAACATAACCTCATAAATATAGAATTCCCGAAAACCAGGCTAACTTGTCAAAAGCTCAAAAGCTTTGAAATCATTACACACTCGTTGATTCAAGATGACATGAACAATTCATATAAGAAATGCAAAAACTCTTTCTTTAAACATAAAAACATTTTATTGATTAACTTAAAATTGCAACAATGAAAACATTTTTCTTCTTACAAAACATAATAGAGAAACCTGCTGTGCAGACGTCACTTGGTTAACTTATGCTTTGTGATTTATATAATTCAATATGATGAATAACTAACTGACAGTATAATTCAATATGATGCTATAGATATAATGCTAAATAACTGACAGTATAATTCAATATGATGCTAGATAGAATGCTAAATAACTGACAGTAAAATTCAATATGGTAGGTACTAGTGTTGAATAACTAATGTAACATAAAAATAATTACATTTTATCATTGTTGCCGTAATTAGCCCTCAAACAATTTTGCAATGGCATTGCGATATTAATTTTAAAGAAAACATTGTTATATTGATTGATAACATTCAGAACACTGCAGTCGATTATAAGCAATTGGCCATGGAGTTCTCGGTGGAATGGCAACAGAAACGTAAACAAAAATATAATAAATATTATTTTGTCACAAATCAATTTTACGACAGCTTTTGCAAATTTCGAGGTCTGCTTAATCCCTGTTTTCAAGGCGAACACTTACAAACTTGTATACCTATTGGAATTATTGCTTGAACAAGAATAACAACATGGTTAGTATGTACATGTACATGTCATAACAGTTTTTTACATTTCATTTCCAACATTTTAAACATTAATATCATAGCCTTTTTTCTATTAATAGCCCACTATTTTTCTATAAATTATGGTTTATCACAAAATTAGGATTTTAGTGTTACATTCTGCTATAATCAAATTACTGTAGACCTCGAACACTCTGGATGACGATTTCTCACTCAAATATGGTGCAAACGCACAAGTCATTTTACCTGTAATAAACATCATCGCAGAATCTGGTGTTCAATGATAGAATCTTTTGTTTAAATGGCTTAAAAGGCTTCAACCAATGTAACCCACCCTATATTTATTCACCATGAAACAAACCTATTGTTTTTGGCCTTAAACATTTCCCAACCCATTTTACAAATGCATGTATCCATCCGTGAAACATGTGTTATTAATATAATTACCATATATCCGAAACTCTCTTTTATTGTAAAAACGATATACTTAAGACTTATTAAAAACTACTTACAAAATCTACCCGTACACTATCAAACTCAGATATAAATACATGTACATGTAAAACAGCCTTGAAAACACGGGAGACAAAACAATGAGGTACACGCTACACAGCTCATAAATATTAACAAGTCAGTCATTTATAATTGATAGAAGACAAGGACAACCAACCAGACTTGAGATGTGTAAATGTCACCAGGTGTTCGCTCCGTATGTCAGTAGCTACATCAAGGTAACAGTCAATCATGTCTTTAACCACGACAAAGGTGAACTATCAGTAGTTGATTTAAGGGGGAATGATCCACCATTTTGGCACAAATAGTGCGATCACGTGACAACATCGTGGAGCAGGTTATATGTAAATTGATTTGTGTATAAATAGAAGAGAAAACACAGTCCTTATTTATTTACATAATTGCATACATTTATTATAAACATCAATATAAATGTCAAAATGTCATATTCGTAAAAATGGATTTTTTATAACAATAAACATCATACGAATATGTCGCAAAAACCTGTTGCTAATTAGTTTGAACATTTCTAAGGTCTGGAGATGCAATAAGAGCAGAAATATTGGTGCCACACTTAGTGATTGACAGACTTTAACTGTTAATCACCACTTATTTTAGGGACTTAAAGAGAACAATTTTTTGCATCCAAGTTTATAAGACTATAACATTTTGTTACTGCACAACCAGTGTCCACAAATGGTTTAACAAAGGCTGGTAATATGTATTTTCCTGTTTGTGGTAAAAGATCCCTTGCTATTTATCTTCTGTCTGGACAGGGAGTAGAGGCAGCTGGACTGCATGACCATGACAGACGTGTTTGAACCTTAATTGGATATAAGCAATAACCAACTATTGCTGCACATCGCAGCCTTTGATATCAGGGATCGAGACACATTTTCATCCCAACCGGTTTTTTGAATGGTGTAGGTTGTCTCGAGCCAGTCGATATTTTTATGTATCAGACCCGTCGGATACACCAGTATTAAACTCATTTTTAAATTCAAATATTTTGGAATAGTAATTTTTGCTTTTTAATTATATAGGAATCAATACAATGACAACAATATCACATACTTATGTGATTCAAGTGCAAAAACAAATATACAAGCTGTTGTATCCTGGTTGCAAAAAAAACCTATAACAGGTCTATCAATTAAGAGGATCAATCCTGTTACCTACCACACATCAGCAATTCTAATGAATCAGACAAATCTAAAACTGAACTACACTGTACAGAAAGCAGTGCCATAACAATGTGTTATAGGTCTGCAATTTGTTTTACATTCTTCGAGGTTAATAAGAGCTGGCACAGAAGTCCATCATGAATTACAGAAATAATGAGCTTCCATTTATTTATACTGTCCATGGTAATGGTATATAATTAGTAGCTTTATTGACCACAGAAAACATTAACAGCCATCAATAATTCACAATGAGTAAACAAAAAAGCTGTTAACTGTGAATTTTACCTCGGAAAGGAACACAGTGGATATTAATAAATACCCGGCAATCCAGCCTCCTGCATTGTGTACCTAGGACATAGGCACGAACATTTTTATTCCAATTCCGTGATGATAGTCCAAAGTCAATTTAAAGATGTCTTGGTAATGTTTTTCTTGTGTTTACTGTAAACCTTTAAAATTTCGCGTGCGTTTAATTTTTGCGTAGTTTGCGCCAAATCCCATTCGCCAAATTTATAAGCACGCATAATTTTACTGCTTATAATGTGCTTGCAATAAGGCAATGGTTGTTCGTCAAACTTAAATGTTGCGAACATGCACTTAGGGACGTACTCGCGAAAAAAAACGTCGCAATATAAATATGGTTTACAGTACTTCATGGTTTATTTCTATTTTTGTTTGCTGCGACGATTTCCGCCCTGCTTTAATTTTCAACCAGCGAGAACATTGACATCATTAATTTGTGAAATACTTTTGAACAATTTGGTTGTGTATGGCTGTTGCTGTATGGATTTAATAATAACAATAGAATACATTAATTTTATGTGACACATAACAGATCAATAAAGTGTGGTCGGAATATGCTCATAACTTTGTATAGCAATTCAGTGGAAATACCTTGAACAGTACAATTTGTATTCAGCCGATGTCTTAGCTATCGTTAAAGTGAAATAATGTGAATTAGGTTATAATTGATGTCCGAGAGTAAAATATTGGTGGTTATATATAGATACTTGTATACCAGTCAAGTCATACATGTCGTATGTATATATCCCCATTTAAAGACAATCAATCCACATTATATTCTGAAAGACAAGCCTCTGGTTGGAACAGAAGATGGATTAATCAGACCCTTCGACCTCATGCACCTCAGACAAATGTTCTAGCACCGAGGTAGATCGCACACTGAGTGTTGTGAAATACTATTTCAAAGTACAGTGTACATACATCGCATATGTCTACTGGCCTCCGTAGCACAGTGGTTAATGCATCGGGCTTAAGACTGCTAGGTACTGGGTTGGAATCCCAATAAATGCCATGAATTTTTAATCCCCATACCTACTACCACTTACTGCAATCAGTGTCCACAACTGGTGTAACAAAGGCCATGGTATCTACTGTTCTGTCTGTGGGAAAGCGCATATAAAAGATCTCTTGCTACTTACCAATTAGGAGTAGCACTAACTTCTGTCATAAGCTGGCAGTTGAGGCAGCTGGACTACATGTCCAGGACAGACATGATTGAACTTAAATAGGATATAAGCACGTAAATATGATACGTCTGGCTGCCATTAATGAATTTTGAACACTGATGTATTACCGTACCAAGTTGCGAAACCTAAAAAGTCGTCACCATGGCATAATTCCCTGTGACCTAATTGGAACCTAATTATAGCACACTGCACACAAGTATCCCATGCTGTAATACCACACCAAGTTTAAAGATCAGGTTTTGAATGGCGTAAAAGATGTTGTGTAGAAGTTTCCGGATGGATGGACACATAGTGTTATCACATACATAGAATACTTACCGAACACTTTTTTTGGTATATAAAAAGGACATCAGCCACAACAAGTGATTATGCTGTTAATGTTCAGCGATCACGTCGGAGATAATTTGAAACCAGTAGGAGTCAATTTAGAAATGAAGGATGAGGTGCATATTATATAAATAATGTAACATACATGTTATAAAAAGAGCAAACAGAACTCGGTAAAGACTAAAATTTATACATGAAAAAAATAGAAGTATAAAAACATGTATGGGCGTGTATGGGAGGTGGGTTTGGGGCATAACTGCTCTGTTTAGATATGTATGTACATGTAGTGTAAATCAACAAAATTGTCATGAAGAACCATGACTGATTCTCTTTAACAATTACTTTTTTATTATTCACCATTCAAAGTAGACCAGATCTTAATTGCCTCTGTTTATACACAAATATCCTGAGACATACAAAACATCAGAGCAATCTAAACTTCAATAACATTCTTGAAAAGACAAAAGTGAGGACTGATCACTATTAATCTGATCATAACACAAACATAAAAGAACAGTTTACCGCTGACAAAAGATTTATTACGCAGCCAAGTCACGTTTGGCAATATGAACATCCAAGGTTTCAGGGATACAAAGCTTAAAAGGTGTAAAATAAAACATATAAAGACAATGATCTACTTTATAATGCTTTATTTATATTACATTTAAAGGGAATGTGGTACCTATGCCTGCTGTAAATTTGTAGCAACTATTTTCTTGCCGACCAGATACAACCAGGATTTTACCAGTGCTAGACATGCATGTCTGTTTGTGCTTACACGTACATTTGTACTGCATAGCGAATTAATTTTGAACAGCCAATCCACATACGTACATTATTTGTGTTTGGCAATTAGACTAATTGGCTGTGGGTTAATTTTTAATTATGTCATTACAACACTGCAGTGTTTTAACAGCCACATGGTGCAGTTTATAAATAGCATTTTTCTGAGAATAAATACTAAATATAAAATCGGCAATAAATTAATCAATCATGCATGTCTAATGGAGACAGGTAAATTCCAACATTTCAGATGGAACCATTTTGTGTCTACCATTTTTGTGTCAAACCTTTTTCAGACAAACAGAATTTTAATAAGTGTCAGATTAGAATTTAATTGTCTTGATCAAACACTTATTATGTAGAGTTGAACTAAACAGCAATCTGCTTAATAAAACTAAAAGAAGTCTTAATGCATTTTCAATAAAAATATTGTCATTATTAATAACAAGGTCCTCCATTGCAGTTCAATTTAAATCGATCAAATCTATTAATAAATTTAATCTTAAATTTAAAGATCAAGCTAAAGTTTGATAGATACATGTAATCATCAATAATTTCAATTATTGGATGTCTACTTTAACGACATACATGTAGGTTACTCTTGTTTATTCGCAACAAGAGATCTTTTATATGCACTTTCCCACAGACAAGATAACACAAACTACTGTGTTTGATATATCAGTCATGGGCAACTAGCTGTAACAGGAAAACAGCCAATATATCTACGGATGAGGATCGATCCTTTGACCTCGCTCTCCTCAGGCAGACGTAAGTACCACTGCTGAGCTTAAACACTTGTCGTGCAATTATAATTGATTTACACATCACTCGGTCGAGTAATCAGAAGCTTACTGTGAGAAATATAACAACACTCAATAGAGTAGCTGTCTTAAGAGAAAACTAAAAGCACTAATCATCTGCATAAATGGATGGACACACACACGTGAATAATAGACCGTGAATAATAGACCGTGACTGACCACAGTACGGCTGTAGCTAAATAAGACCCATTAACTGGCAATTAGGTAATCAATATGACATGTTAATCACTGCCAACCTCTCTACACAGGGTCGGTCAGGTTTATACCTGGCTACTTTATACCATTGAACTTTCCACCTGCTCCTAATACGTTCTGTCATCGGCTCAGTAATGATGAACAGACTCACACAGCAAGCTTACATGTATCTTCAATCAAAGATAATAAAGCTGCCATTAGCCGTGTCACCAGAGATTTCATGTCTACTGATAAACATCTTGGATAATCTGACAACAAGATGCTTCATGGTGGGACAGGGAATACCACATAAAATCCCGTTAGAGATCATTTACATGTACATTTACACATGTACATTTACACGTGTACATGTACCTTACAGGTGATTTCTAACAAGCACAAGCTGATTAGATCTGTATGGAAAACAGTAATAATAAGATAAACAGGGACCACAGAACATGCTAAAAAATAGGTTGGGGTGTTTTTCCTACTGGATGGAGAATGGAAAACCAACTACTGGAATTTTATTAGCACTTTTATAAAATGAGTAAAAATATAATATTGCAATCGCAAGATTTTGCATCGCTTTTTGCAATGTGAACCCAGTCATTTTGCAGCCTGTAAACTATAACACACTTGTTTGTTAAAGCTATATAAAGTCAATTTCACAAAAATGGTCTCTTGTTGAGTGTTCATGTCAACAAAAACATGACACGATAGAAAGCAAAAAAATCTAAGACATGAAGCTACGACATTTAACATACATAAAGAAATGTATAAGAAAGCTTTACGAAGATGCAGTATAATTATAATTTGCCAACTGAAAATGTCAGCGGGGATGCAATAATAACACATCTTGATAATGGAAACAAGCAGTGGACCAGAAAATAACATGTCAAAATAGAACATTTCCTTCTCTAAGCACACAATCAGTAAACGTGTAAGTTGATGAAAAATAAAATGCCTACAGTCACTTCCAAGGTATTCTGGTAGTCTTCAAAACACCCCCATTTAATACTGTATATAATGTATCTATTGAAAAAGTCTTTTCAATGAAAATTATATATTTAGCCTATTTAACAACATGTTTTCTATTAGTGTTACACCGTACATGGCAAAACCGATGAAAGGCACAAAGACTTGTTTATGATGTTAAAAGACCGAAAGAACAAACTTAACTTGAAAAATGTATTGTGCAAAACGATCTTTGTAATTGTATTTACAGCAAACGTTTCGTCTGAAGGCACCCATACCACCACCACTATATTCCCACCTCCCACCTAATCCCAGTAAAACATTGCCATTCACTCCTGGGTAAAATAACAATACAAATACAATATACATTTAAGATAATTTGCATTGAATTTCTATTTTACGATATTACTTATACTGCCTGTATAAACAAAAACTGCGTTGACTCGAAACTTTATAATTGATGTTTCTTGTTATTGAATAGGTTACAGAAGGAAATGAAATACCTTGGCTAGAATCAAACATATTCAGCATATTTCAAAATACAAAATATGTTGAGTTCTAACTTTTTTTATTTGATTGACTGAAGATTTCCACATTTTATGGAGCAAACAGTTGCAATTTCCCATAGACATTCTAAATGCCTACTTAAAAGTTCAAACACAACATGTATGTTGTTTGTAAATTTGGATACCAGATTTTGAAGATGGATACAAGATTTGAAATTATGAAGGAATGAAATGAAGGACAATTAACGACACCCCAGCACGAATAAAGAAATCAGCAACGAATAAAGACATCGGCTATTGGGTGTCACAATATGGTTTCAACTTTGATATGATGGTATCCAATATGCATTCCAGGCAAATGTTTGAATGTCTAACGCAGAAAGCATACCTAAATGAACATGAGTTTGACACATGACAGTGGCAATTGATCGAAAACATATTTTATTGTGTAAAATAACAAAAGGATTGAGCACAAGTTTTCTAACTTACTAGGCTCTCTCCTAAATATATACAAAATAAAATGAATGGCGACAATTACATTTTGATATTAAGTAAAGTTTGTTTTAATTAATGACGCCACTAGAAACACATTGATTATAAATCAGCGGTTATTGTACATCAGACACATGGTTATATTGACACATGGTCTCAGAGTAAACCCACTGTCG
>JAUTCZ010113101.1:0-14666 GCA_032273805.1 Melanodrymia brightae
CCATGCGTCTGACGTCCAATAACCGCTGATTTATAATCGATGTGTTTCTAGTGGCGTCGTTAAATAAAACAAACTTGCCACTGGTTGGAAGGGCGGTGGCGATTTTTTTTTACTGAGACCATATGACATTATGAGTTGAAAAATCCTTTCATTGGCTTACCAATGTGAACGTATGGTATTTTAAACAAAACTCACTTTTAAATACCATTTTTTATGGTGTGTCAAGCAATTGAAATCTATCTCCTTCCAAAGTCTTTAATATACTTTCCGATTTAGTTTGTATTATATTTTGAAAGAAAAAAAAGTACCCTGTAATCGTCAACTGTAACTGACATACAGTGTCTGGAATATGCAACTGATTTACGTACGTGAAATACACAATATCATTCGCAAACAAATAATGCATTTCGTTTCTGACCCCAATATCGAATTCATTACCTACATAACTATCTATCATTACATGTATATAAAAGTGTAGAATGCAAAGATGCAATTGAAATTTACTGGAGCATGCAATGCAATACATTTTGGATGAACCAAGGTCTACATACATGTGTACACGTGTACGTATAATGTAGGCAGTATACAAGTCAGTGAATAGCTAGCTGCAAGTGTGGTGTCTGACACACAGAAGCCGCTGTTGAATGCTGGAGAGTCGGTCGGTCGTAACCCGGTCGTATAGAGTAGCAGTAAACAATGGGCGTTGTGAACTTGGCGCAAGTTTTGAAGTTTTCAAACAGTTGAAACACGTTACTGTGCCAACGAATCGCCGTACGCCACGTGTCTGTGCACATACCATGCACTTGTTGTGTAAATGATGCACTGGTTGTATAAATGATGCACTTGCTGTGTAAATGATGCAATCGAAGTCCAGGACAAAATCATATAAAACAACGCTAGTATAGATAACCTGAGCTGACTGAGTGGAGAGAATTTATCTATTTTTTATGTATAATATTTTCTATTTTTCTGTTACATACTAGTATTTATAGTATGTTATATATATTGAATATCCCGCCCCTGTAGGTCTATCCATCACCACGCCCCCATCTCACGGGTTTACAATTATACTTAATATATGTTAAAATGTATTTGGGCTGATATGCCTTCTATCAATTGCCGCTTTGAGGTTTGAACTCGGGGCGGTTCCAGACAATATTTTACAATAAGGACAGAACTTAATACAAAGGGGCACACGGACCTACTCGTAAAAAAGGGCAAGACAGGAAAATAACCACATACTGAAAATAAAATTCGTGATCAAAAGACCAGAAAACAGCTGTGAAGGGGTGTGGAATGGCATCGCTATTACCCGGGCATTAATTTTGCTTCTTATGTGGGAGATACTGCGTGTGGTTAGAGTGGTTGGATGGGAGAGAGTGTCGTGCAGCAGTTAAACACGGTATAGAAATACAGAGGTACTTTGGCCATTCCTCCACTCCAGATAGATGGAGAGATAATTATGCAGACAGACCGCAAACAGCAGAGAGACAGAGACATATGGACGGACGGACGAACGGACGGGCAGACAGACATGCAGATAGAGAGCGAGTGATACAGAGATAAAGATAGAAAGAGGGGGAGAAATGGAGAAAAGGCGACCTGTAAATACTTAAAGAGAGAACGGGAGAGCGATAGAGAATAAAAACGGAGGCAGTGATGGAGAAAGAGTGAGAAAAGAGAAATGTTATAAGTTTTGAATAATATATTTAAGGTGTTGACCTGAACTTGCTGTATAACACCTTTTCCACAGCGTCCATTCCCTACTAGTTGGCGCATAGTGTAAACACGGAGCTTAACCTCTCCCCTATTTTCAACACATATCAAAATCCCGACAAAATTTTAATCACGACTCGCAACAAAGTTAAAGTTTTAGCATGTGCATAATCTCAAATCTGCGCCATTTCATTGGTCCATATGAAGGACGCAGAATTTTGCAAGTTCAAAAAACAAGTCCGCCATTCAGCCCGAGATTAACGTACAGAATGCACTTTTCCTGAAGTGTGTCTTTGCAACGCAAAGATTTAAAGATTTGTTCCGTTAAGTGACACGGCAGTTTACGTCAATCGATCGCCGTCATTGCAGAGAAAGACTGGATCCTTCTAAAGTTAGGACAACAAATGTAGCAAACGCCAGTAAGCTCGGCAAGCAGTTCAACAAACACTTTTTGCTGGTTGGAATCTAGGTTAATGTATTCGTGAAACCCATTTCAAAAATCTTGGATGTGTTCGTTAAACATTAACCCCGGACATGTAAATGTAATTTGTGTTCTCTCCTGGACAGGCAATCCAGCCTCCTGGATTGCGTACGCAGGACAGAGTGCTTGAACCTTAATTGGATATAGGCACGAACATTTTTATTCAAAATCCGAATGTAATTTAAGGCTTTGTAGCCAATTCAAAACTAAAAAGTTAGCTATAAATTATACACATGCTTATACCCAATTGAGGTTCAAGCATACTGTCCCGAACATACAGTTCAGCTGCATCGATTACCTGTCCAGGACAGACGTTATAGTATCAGTTTCAGAAAGCGAACCCTCTGCTTATTTCTATGCATGCACTCACACAATAGACAGGACAGCAGGCTACATACCACGACCTTTATTATATCCCATTCATTTTATCTGATTCTCACTTGCACACACATAATATAATATAATTATTATATATATGCGCATGAAGTATGAACATTTATAATATTTTGTATGTATAATACTGTATATTAATATGTGTCTAATACTTTATGTCTACCCCACGTTGGCATAATATAGACTACACGAGGAAACACTTTAAACTTGACTATCAATAGTGATGTGTATATACGTATATATTCCATATCCTATAGTTACTTGTGACATTCTATCAACCTTTGGGTTTCTAAGTTGAAATGTCAAATGTATCGACAGTTATTTTCACACAAACATTGGAGCGGGGATTCCTGTTTGGTTTTAGGCGTCGCTTAATGTAAAGACTGCTGCACACGAAGGTCGATGCTGATGTCAGCAAGGCCGCACATGGCAGGGGTAAGCGATTTATCGACTAGATGCTACAGGATAATGCATAGAGGGGCGATTCCATGGTATTTGTCCCGTCCGCAGCGATTTATTTTCATCATTTTGGTTATATTAAGACCATTTGTTATTATGTTTTTACTTGCTATGCCCCGCAATGTGCACATTTATGTTACATTATGTTCACTTATTTATGTATGCTTATAAAACGTATGTTTTTTGGCAAAAATAAAAACTTTAAACATATATAAAAAAAGACAAAACTGTATGTTGTTAGATAATTCAACTGTTAGGAATTTCAATTTGCAGTACAAAAAAAAATAATGAAATTTGATAATATTTGCATGTATTTACATAACAAAGAGAACACATCGTTTCGGACGGGACAAATACTGTGGAATCGCCCAGAGATGAAAGCAAGTTAACGATTTACTAACATTGCATTATACCACAGGATATAGGTTTTTAACACTAAACGCGACTTGTTTCTCAATATACATGTATATTGATTGAATTTTGGGAAAGCAGTTTATACAATAAGTAGTTCTACTATAAAGATAAAGTTTGTTTGTTTATCGACACCACTGGAACACAATGATTACTGTATGTCAAACCGACGATTGAATCGATACTTGGTCACAGAGAAAACCCGCTGCCGCCACAATAGGCTACTCTTCTTGGAATAACAGACAGGATAACACACACCACGGCCTTTGGTATAGACCAGTCGTGGATCACAGGGTGAAGGCCTATACTATATAAACAAGATGTATAACTATGTGTTTTTTCCCCTCAATGATGACTGAAATACTTGCATCCATAGTACATGTAGTATCACATAAACACCAGAATAAATTTACATATCTCAATAGTAAATTTACATGTTAACAAACATATTAGCTTGTGCTACAATGAAACAACTTGTGTAGTAAATAACACATATAATTTTGCATCACAACATGATTGTGTATTTTAGAAACCAACGCTACGGATGCCGGTATGTATGCATTTGTATAATATACATAAGTATAATATAGGTATACGCACGTTGTATATATATGCTGGTGATAGCTGTATCTAGGTAGATAGCATCTAGATACATTTACGTCAGTTAATTTAGAAACCGCAATTACCCTGGGGTGACCGCAACCTTCACGGCACATACTATAGCTGGCACACATCCAAGTTGATTAAATTATTTTGCCTGAGGTTTGTCCTCTTGACAAGTTGTAACTTGCAGTGGTAGCTTGTCAATTTCAGGGTTGATGAAAAATCAGTGAGAATGACATTGTGCCAGGTAGGCCTAATTGCATATACAGCTCATTACCGCTGACAACTATACCACAACAGGTTGCCTGTGAGACACTGGTGAATTTGTAATACAGTATTCATGTCAAATTCCGGGCGTGTGGGTGAATATACATGATGGATAAGATTCCTATTGTTTATTTAATAACTGCAGGCTGTATCGACATAGGATCCATTTCTGTCACGTAACTGAATAATTATAATAAATTATTGTTTCATTCTGTTTCCTGTCCATTGTCCCACCTGAAGTAAAATGAACATGCACCTGAACTCTGCAATATAGGATATAATTATTGAACTTGTTAGCGTTGAGTGTTACATTACACAACGCGAAAATAAACTATTGTTTGTTCCAGGATCAACATGCATCATTTATTAATGAATTAATCTCAGCAAGAGTTAATCGATATCCATTTCGGTGCTTGAATCGATCGCTAGGACAGATGACAGGTATTTATAACAGGTATAATGCGGGTTTTAAACTACAGAAATATATTTCTGACGAGTAGCGATAAGGGTGAGATTTAACAGACTTGCAAAGTTACCTGGAAACAGGAATATGTGTTTAATAATAACCCACAAAGTTTCTTAATCACTTATGTTAAAACGTGCTTATGCAACAGGTTCAATCACGTCTGTCCTGGGCCTGCAACCCAGCCGCCTTGACTGTCCATGGCAGAAATCAGCTATACACGTATTTAATAAGCCCGTCAGTCAGTCAGTTATAGTCAGCCAGCCGTGGAAAGGACTCTCTGGCGAAGTCAGAAGTTGTGCCCATGATAGGTGTGCTTGAACGGTTTTCTGATGAAGCACAAACAGACACGTATTATTTTCAAATTACAAATAATGCAAAATATAAGCAGTTTCGACTGACTTATTTTTGTTCGATTGAGCTTTTACCACGAGTCCATCCATCACATGAGACATAATAATCATAATGTGGTGTCACATGTACACAAATAGATGATCATGTCCTGTTCCATGAATAAATAGAAAGCATTTTTATACTTTAGAAATGTGGGTCCAGAAATATGTATAATGCTATCGGGTCTACATACTTAGGAATCTTGAGCCGTGCACATATCTCTGCGATTCCATCGTATAGAATAAAAGTCGTGCGACGAAATCGGATTAAACAGCTTAAAATGAGATACCTTACGATTCGATGTTTGTCGTATAGAAGGGCTTTTCGTACGATAGAATTGGCTAGTTAGATGTCAGACTTTTCCCTCCGCCAACTTTGAAGACCTCCAACGATCACGTGACACATGTGATCCAATCAAAAGCGAGGATAGACAAGATATATGAGCATGCACTCTCGTCGGAAACGAAAAATGTCGCGACGGTTTTCAGATTTATCGGCTTCAGCATTCCACATTTATCATGCGACGGAATCACAGAAATATGCGCCCGGCTTTAATTTAATCCTAACCAGACTGGCATTAATCATACACTTTATTTAATTCTGGTTTTAATTATGGCCTTTGGCTTGTAGTTAATACAATGTATCTTGGTTTTTTTTTATCAGGCTATTGTTTCGTTTCGTAAGGTTTCATCATTCTTATTATATAACCCATTTTGTTACGGTGTTACCGCTGTTGTGTTTCCACTGGACTTGCATTTCATTTACACCGGTCCGAATGCAAGTCCGGTTAAAATGGATTAAATAATAAATAAATATTTACGGAATGAAACAAATAATCTGATCCATAAAACAAAATATTACCTATAAGTCCTAGAGTTAATGTAAGACAAAGGGCAATAAAACTATGTGTTTTATACAAGTCTGGTTTGGACTGGGATTCCTAGGTATATAATGTCCTATAGCATATTACATTGGGTCGGACCCACGGTGGTCCTACGGACTACTATTTCTATTACACCGGCACCCAATGTCAGGCTGTAACCAAGGCGAGAAGAGTCACGTGCTTCATATTGTCATACATTGGTTACCCTTCTTCGAATAACAGCAAGGGAGCTTTTATGGGCACTTTCCCCACAGACAGGATAGCACACACCATGGCCTTTGATAGACCAGTCGTGGAGTACTGGTTGTCAACGTTTTGAATAACCACGTCTTTGTTTCAGGAACCCGTGGATTCTTGGAACATGCAGTTGATGGTAATCGTGATTTATGGTTTACAAGCACATTGCTTGAATGGTCTAGATCCGCACATCTGTCAATTATATAATATTGATAATAAGTTTTAGACAGAAATTGATATCAATATACATGTACATGTATATATCATCCAGTAATGGATATAACCTTTCATAATGATTTTTTTTATGACAAAACGGGTATTTTTGTTATGAATATATGGATAGGAATAAGAATGTTACGTCGTTTTATCCTAGTAAGATTCAGGCACGCTGTCCTGAGTATACAATCCAGAAGACTGGATTTCCTGTCCAGAAGAGAAAAGGAGAAGGGGAGACAAGAGCTATTTATATGTATGTACGAATATTTTAGCAGGTAAACCTGAGAATAGAAAGATAAATTGGGGGTGTTTAGAGACGTCAGTCGAAAACTAGAGGTAAAATGGACGACAATATAAATGGTTCTAGTATCTAAACATCAAATATATGTGTATGCTAAATTTAGAAGCTCTCATTGGACCAAAAAGGCCCCACGGGCGGTTAGGAAAGCCAAAGCAGACCCATCACCCTCAGAAACATCAGGTGCGAAAGGGTCAGAAGAGCACAGTGAGTTCACACACCACCACATTGTTACATGTGTAGTGACGTTTGCCGAGCACAAAGCATTCCACGCCCAAATTGGTGCGCAAATTGGGAAGGCATGCATATTGCCAGTGGGTGCTCGTACGAAACGTTTTGCCGAACAACCGCAGCTCGGATGGGTCGAACCCCGCAGGCACCCCCAACATGCTAACGTTATGTACTATTGAGATATCGCTTCTTTTAATCTTGATTGGTCAACTGACCGCTTTCAATCTGGTCAAGCAATAAACATGACATTATACTAAACATGACGTCATCACGTTTACCGCAAATGAGAATATTGTGTTCGTTTTGGTTTAATTCATGTTAACAATTATTGGAAGTAAGACTGATAATAAATGTTGAAAAGAATACTCCACCCCCTTCGTGTGAAAGACTGAAAATGAATGATAAAAAATACCCTACCCCTTCGTGTCATGTTATGTTAAATGTATAAGCACTAGTTGATAAATGTATTAAATCATCCTCTGCAAGGCTCAGGTTTTGTACTTTTATCAACATTTGATATTACATATCTCTGTGGGAGTATATAATTTTATACTCCATATTAATTATATTAAGCTTGTACTAAATAACATAAATGTACGCAGCATTTTTTTTTCAAATTTGTTTTCCCATGTCATGATGTTATCGTGAAAACGACACCACCATACAGTCATGTCGTCAGTCTTTGCACCTAACTTTAATCACATGCTGAGTTTGGTGATATATTTTAAGGGTTGTTTATGACTCGCATGCTTTCCCATGACCACGTGAACTTTGACTAGCGGGTCCCACCTGCCAGTCTATTGCAGTTGACCACAAGTCAACACAGCATACGGTCACGTATTTCCTCTCTGGTTTCCGTGTTAGGCAGTGGTCGAAAGAGAAGTATACATTTTAAAGTAAGAGTTCTTTATAGGAGACCGTGCAAGAAATAGTAAATGTCACGAGCGTGCTCACAAAACAGAAGGAAATTGATCTGTGGTGTATAGTATTTCGCTGTGGTGATGGCGGTCAAGTTGTCAATAAGATTGTGAAATCAAACCCATCGTATTTTCATACATGTTTAGCATACAGCCTATATATGCTGGGCTGTACATGTATATGCCTAACGGTGAGCTTTGATACAAAGCCAAACAAATTTTAAAACGTATTTCGCTGGTCAAGTTGTCAATAAGATTTTGAAGTCAAACCTATCGTATTTTCATACATGTTTAGCATAGAGACTATAATGCTTAAAATTAACGGTGAGCTTTGATCCAAAGCCAAACAAACATAAAACATTCAATCGCTGTGTGGGTCATTTTTGAATAGTTCGAGAGATGACCAGCTAAGTGCATACAAGACGATACACACAGTTTTATTGCATTTTTTGGTGATAAATACACCATGTGCTATAGAGTACTTCATTGTACATTCAGTTGAGTTTTACTTTCTCTCGAGTCTTCCCGAGTTCCGCGACATTGGTGTCCACTCTTGATACTAGAATAATAAAAAAATTCAGTTTTGATATGCAAGCGCATCCAATCATGTTATAGCGTGTTTGTGTTGGCGGCAACACTAGCCTAAAGCCAATCACTCACTATGTTGGCGCTAAAAGCGCAATCACGTGACGATGAAGTAAAGCGAGTTGTGCCATTGAAGAGCATAGTATCTAAGATAATAGTCCGATAGATCCTCTTTCAAACTTATGTTTATACCAGTTGTCAGTTCAAACTGACATGTTGTGAGTTTGATTGATAACGTTGTAAGGAAGCTCTATCAGACTACTATTATAAATATACGGAATCCAGTATTTAGGTGGTTCATCCGAACCGAGTATGGGGAAATTTGTTTCAAAAGCAACATATTAGGTCTACTCTTCTTTTTAAAATATTATTTTTCGCCAAAGAAGCAAAAACGTACCACCCCGCAGAGAATCCTGTACCATACGGGTTAGTTAAGATTCGCTGGGCGTGGTAAACAAGAAATAAAATTGATATGAAATTCTCACATAAAATTATTGCAAAGTTCAGGACCGATGATCGACTACATCAAGACACACGCCTTCATCACCCCGCCACCACTGGTTTCCAATATATCACACGACATGTGCTGCTTCATTTTTTTTGTTTTTTTAATCAACAACTTGTATTATGGGAAAAACAATGCTACGATTTGGTTATCGAGGCAAACACAATGAGACCATCTTGCACGTTACTCTGTGTTCCTGACACACGTTGTTATAAACGCGAAGGGATGCAAACTTGATCTTTTCTACTATGTTTGGCATGTGGCAACTTGCGCCTCATTTACAAGTTGGTGTCACTTTTTGCGGAAACATTGTGACCTGGTGGCATTCCGGCCTTTGTGGATCTTTGTCGTCACCGGGCTGCCCTGCCTGGAGGCCACCTAGCTGTATCTGGTGAACCGTATCATTGTTACTATGGCCGCAGATCTAGCAACTGGCGCTGAAATTCCGGCGCAAATAAACAATCAATTAGGTAATTACCATTCCGTGTAGTGATAATATTGTTCACGTAACCCTCGGCGGGAAATCGCTTGTGCAAATTTGGTCTGGTGGTTTATCCATCTCTCGATATAGCGCACCTGTTGACTTGTAAGAGATTCTTTTACCACCTATAGAGATAAGAATAGTTTGGTAACAAAAGCAGTGTAAGCCTATTTGATCGTTAGCTTAGGAACAAAGACATAACTCGCCGGGACACGCCAGCTTTTCGAATAGTTAATAATTTTTACAGGTGTAATACATTAGAAAATTAATAAACGCTCTTACATGTAAACGTGAACTATACCTCAACAATAATAATTTGTGAGGGAGTTTTTTTTGTGTGCCATTTTATCGCCCTTTAAAATGCGCCTGTGTCCATTAATACTGGTTAGATCCCTTTTTATTCTAGTTACTTCACTATTCAACTCAGTGCTTTGGTACAGTTATCGTATGTAATTTTATCATAAACAACGTATGTTCGTAGACTGGTCTGATGTTGTATCGAACCCTGGGATCATTGTAATATGCATGTCCTATGATCTGCTATCCATGAAAGATTGTATGACAAAAGTACTAGCAACCAAATAAATGTCCCACACATCCGGTCCAAACAGACTACATGGTGTGGATTGACTGCATTATAATCATCTTTTGTTGTATCAAACGACGCCCACAAATAGTTTTGACCATTTTGGCGCGAAAAAGGCGATCACGTAGCGTTTCGTACGAGACAAAAGTCTTGTAGACAATGCCCATCTAAAGATATTCGGATGTGGAGCCATTTCGAAAAAGTCGATGGCGGTCAATGCGTTTCAGCCATTTTTAAAACACAGTTTCTACAATAATAATCTGCTACTAGACATATCATCACATGTAGTCAATGCACCTATGTTTGTATGGACAATGTTTACTATGTTGTCGTTTATAACGCCTTAGATTATGTAACATATTATTTAATATGCAAATTCAGACCGTCATTTCTATGCCAAAACTACGTTATGTAGTGTCTTTATCACCACACGAGTGACCGTGTGTTTACAGTCAAAGAAACTAATGCAGACAATCTGAATATCACGAGCACAACTTATGAAAACAAGGGCAGATCCAACTCGTGGAAAAAGGGACCCCAATTATAGTTTGACATTCGGGAAATGAAATTTGTAAACAGACTGTTAAAAAAGAGGCACTTGCATTGTTTCAAACACCATCCCAACAAACTGTCCGTCCGCATATTTTAATGGTTGACGGAAACAAGTCTGAGATATTTGTCTTTCTGGCAAGGCAAGTTGCAACTATTGAGACATGTAGACATTATGTGTTGTGCACTCGTACACAAGGCAATAGTCGGCTTGCTCCCTGCAACCACGAAGAAGCAACCGTGTAGAAGCTGCTGTCAACCAGGCTTTTGATACGGCCACTCTCCACACTGTAAACACTGATCCTAGTTGTAGCTTCTATCACCAAGCTTAACTTTAAAGAACTTTGGGTAGCGTTTGGGACAGGCCATGTAATGTTGCATGCACAAACTATAATACTGTATCATCATTTGCAACCGAGGGACAGAACACTTGGAAAACTTACACAGGTGCTACCGCTGCTTTTCTAGCATTGTGAGAAGCACCTGTACATGCATCCCTAGAGAGCTGTTCTGCTCTGATGTAGTTATCAATCCTCTCTTATGATTGAACTATAGCAGCCCATTAATATGACATTGATGGAGCCCGTTACGATGTTGATGCAGCCCGTTATGAGATATTAGTGAAGAGAGGACGAGGAATGGAATATAATTCCAACTACCAATGGTGCCCTGCATGGTACAAAACATCAACAACGCAGTATGTCATCTAATAGAAGAGATATTATAAACACTATGATTTCTGATGACGCAAGCAAAATTAACGCCATGGTCATCAAGGGTATTTTCAGTGTGGCTCCTCGTTTAGGATAGTATTAATAGCTGTACCTGTGCCCTAGTTTCTTGCTTTTATTAAAAAAAAATAAAAATTCCTTGGTGATATTTTGTAGACGTTACCTAAACTACAAACACTTTTCATAAAATACATATGCATTGTAGTTATTAAAAGTTCAAATTTATCTTTCATAATTTTAAAACTACATGTAAAATAACACATTGTGTAAAGCTGTTTAGCCCACAGATTTTGTACATTAATTATTACATTTTTTTATAAAAGGGTGTGTGGTCCAGAATAAATGTCACTCATGCGTAAATATTATCATTAAACTGTACATGTAGAGTTCGACAACATTGAGCAACGGCAGCAGCTGCCATTTACTGCATGTTGCAATGTGCGCAGTGCAAAACATCGATAGTCACCAGGTCGATGTTTCAAATGCGTTATAACTTCCTGGTGATGTCATTTTAGGTTCGATTTCCAGGTTTCCGTAAACGCAAAATAAATACAAGCTAAGAGACAGTGCAGCCGTTTCAGTGTATCCGGAACCGCAAAAAGAAAACGTTAGCGGATGCATGTATTACAATTACCTTAAACGACTCCGGAAAAAACATATATTAGCATTTTATTATGCATACGTTTAAAGTCGAACACCTCTGATATAATACTTGATATTTTCTATTATTTTACAGGATTTTGGCTGTCCTGGACAGGCAATCCAGCCTCTTGGATTGCGTACCCAGGACAGCGTGCTTGAACCTTAATTGGATATAGGCACGTAAACTTTTTATTAAGTAACTAAGTAAGGATTTTGGGGTGGGGGGGGCAAACCCCCTTACCTCCCCCCCCCCCCCCCCCCGCTAGCCACGGGCCTGCCATTGTGAGATCTATAATTATATTTGTGGATTTCGCTGTGACGATTCGTCTTGGATACTTGAAAGCAAAGACGTTCGACAGCCCCAGGCCCGTTGGATCATATTATAAACGAGATCATCATCTCTAGACGCTCCTCTAACATATTAATAGCTTCTTTAATCAGCACGTGGTTGACATACATAGGAAGCTGTGTAATTTCAAATAATATGAACGCATATATATATGACGGGAAATAAATTATATAACTTTTACATTAACCGTTATCGTTCATTTAATGTATACACCAAAAGGTCGTTCTTCATTTGGTTGACATAAAATTAGCAACATATACAATTGTAAACAATACGAAAACATTATCACGGGAAATAAAAATAAAAATTAATTCTATATTTGCTTAAATTAAAAGTTAACGTTACTTTAACATACTAATACTTTCTTTAATCATTATTTGGTTAAGCACAAAAAAAAACCCACCTCGACGTTAGTAAAATTATGACACCATGTACACTAGATACTGGCAAGGTATAGAAAAGCCATTTATATTAATTAACAATGCATAATTGTTTCATGTTTAAAATATATTTATGGGATACTGCCGGATACAATATTTCAGACTGGGAAGTCGCTCAGTTAGTATTTAGAGCTTAGCATTAAGTGCCAACTTAATGAAAGAACAACCACAAAACTATAAAAAGAAAAGAAAGATTATCAGTGTTATGGGATGACCAACAACACACACACATGCATGCACACCCACGCACTCACATATATAACTACATGTATAATATACATGTATACATAATCATTCCACGGGATAAACGGATAGTGCACATAAAAGGCCCCTTGCTGTTTTTCGGTAAGAGTAGCCCATGAAGCGGAGACAGCGGGTTTCCTCTGTAACCATGTGTCAATATAACCGTGGGTCTGACGTCCAATAACCGCTGATTTATAATCGATGTGTTCCAGTGGCGTCGTTAAACAAACAAACTTTATCTTTGCATGTGGCGTAATGTAGCTTTCAGTTGTAACATGTAGACCATGAGTCGTAATAATGAGTTTTACACCTAATAACCGTTGAGTACGCAATGTACTGAAATGTCGTTACAGGACAACTGAAGCTTTGCTGCTTAGCCATCAACATGGAGTCAGTATTTTTCTTTTACTCTAAAACTTTGATTAGAGTGCAGGATGATTAAGCATTAACGCTCGCGTAATTATAGCATTTATAGAGCATTTTCTTTCATGGAAAAGCATTACGAAAACAGATTTACACATCAGTATGCATTCAAATCAAAGTTCAAATGTTAGCTAACGTCACTCACTTGGGAAAGGAAAACAACTCTGTTCGTTAATTCAAAATACCAAGGTCGATGACCTGTATTATTACTATTAATACGTATGTTGATGCTGGGTTTTTTTCCCACCGGTATCCGTAGCGCAGTGGGAAATTAAAGTGCATATAAAAGATCCGTTGCTCAAATATGAGTAGCGGGTTATATCTATCATACTAACACTAATTTCTGTCCTGGACAGGCAGTCGAAGCAGCTGGACTGTGTGGCCAGGACAGACGTGCTTGAACATTAATTGAATATAGGCACGTAAATATGTTATAACTAACTAACTATAAGTTTTATAATTCATCATCATCATCATCATCGTCGTCGTCGTCATCATCATCATCAATGATCATCATCATCATCATCACGATCATCATCACAACCTTAAAGTTGCCTCTTGCAATACTAAAAGCTCGTAACAATCTTGAAGGCCCAATGCATAGTTTAAAGATGAATATCACCGTGATTGCGTAGATAAATTCTATTTTCTTACTAATTATGGTGCATTTGTATTATTAAAATTAACATTTACTTTCAACGTATTGCTTACAATAGCAATTAAGTATAGTCAATATGTTTCTGGTCATACACATGGTTATGATAGCTTAATGTGTACTTTTGCCTAAAATAATTAGTCTCTTAACAAAAAGATAATTATTGTTGACAAAAGTCCAAGGACCATATTAAAGTGCTAACGTAAAGAAAAACGCTATACTCTGGGTTTTTTTTTAGTGCAAACGTATTAATTAATACAATGTATATGAAGTACCAGCATTTTTTTTTCGGTTCTATTTTTTTTCGCAATAAACTCTCGCCTTTTTTCTCCGCCGCTAAAAAATACCTTGCAAGCGTTTCGAAGAATGAAAATTGAAGTTTTGAAACAAAAACTCAAGTGTTAACAATGGACTGTATGCTGCTACTACAGACATAATTATTGGATATACATAATAATTATATTGTTATTGTAATCAATAAGATGTAAGTAAATGTTAATTTTAATAAT
>JAUTCZ010113212.1:0-14662 GCA_032273805.1 Melanodrymia brightae
AAAACAGCAAGGGGTCTTTTATGTGCACTATCCCATTGACAGAATAGCACACAACACGGAATTTGATAAACCAGACGCGTTTCACTGGCTGGAATGGAAAATAGCCCATAAACATGTTTTGCGCTGTGGAGGATCGATCTCTGGACCCATCCCACCACAGGCGGACATTCTACCTCTGGGCTACGTCCCGCTCCTTGCTATGTTGAGGACAAGTGATAAGTATTAGTGTTGTAATATTTCAGCCGAAGGAGAAGCATAATGCTGTAGTGGCAGCGCGGCGGGAGTCTGTAGACAAGGAACTGAGTGAGCTGCAGGGGAAGGTGTCGCAGGCTCAAGACGACACTAAAACAGCCAGCAGTGAGGTCGACAGATTAAAAGAACAACTCAAGCAATTCGCAACGGAGAAAACCGAGAAGGACAGTCAGATGCAAGAAATGCAAGAGTAAGACCAGCATGTCTCAGAATTATCAGTACAAATAAGTCTGCCTCACATTTCTGTGTAGTATTATAATGTTAACTAATCGACAAGTTATTGCTCATATAAAGCTGCTACTCCTTGTAGTAAAAGCAATACAAACAGGAATTCTTGGATTTATTTTCAGTATTATAATGGAAAAGCTAGTAGTAAAAGCAATGTTAGAATTTTATTCTGTAAGCTTCATTTATCATGCCATCTCATTTCCTTCGTATGTTCCATCCGAGTTCTTGGTTTGAACATTATATAGCTACTTTAAACCACTTACTATACATTCTGACTACTTTGTTCATTTACGATATTGAATATTTTGTAGAATAATCAAGGAATACAAACAGAAAATGGGTACACTGAAGCGAAACCAAAGGACAGAAAAAGAGAAAAATGCTCATCTTTTGGAAGAAGCAAGGAAGAGTGAAAAGGACCTGACAGATGATGCATCGCAGTTACAGGTGATTGATTATAGCAATCCATCATGATTATGTACCTGTGTGCAATAGGGCTATTCTACCCAAGGGTAATTTGATGTCAGGGGTGAGGCTGGCCGAGTCCCTGATTTAAAATTACATACCTGAGGGTTTTGTCAACAAACTAATGTTACAAGTGCGACATCATAAACTGCCACTCGCGTGCTTGTCGAAAAACCGCTACGTCACAAGTGTGATGTAAAAATGTGTATATTTGGAACTATGTGGATAATAAATTTGTGTATGTGGTGATCCAAGTGATCTCAGTTACTGATGTTAATGTTGTTCAGAATGTGATGATACAAGAGACCTCACTGTCTGATATTAATGTTGTTCAGAATGTGATGCACCAGAAGCATGAGAGGATAGAGGAGCTGGAGGAGGCACTGAGGGAGAGTGTACGAATCACAGCTCAGCGCGAGATGGACATGGCGGAGCAGCAGATGAATCTAGAAGATCAAAATAAACAGGTATGCATTACATTGAGCTCACTTGTATGTAACTACATGTAACTGGTATATATTACATTGTATGCTCAGCCATGTGAGTAACAGGTACATGTATATATATATATATATATATATATATATATATATACACACATTACATTGTACGCACAGCCTTGTATCTAACCGGTATACATTACATTGAACTCACAATGATGTAACTAACAGGTATAGATTACACTGTACTCACAGAGATGAATGTAACTGACAAGTATATGTATATATTATATTGTATTCATAGTGATGTAACTAACAAGTATATTTACATAGTATGAACTGCAATGTAACACATTTGTGCTATAATTATTGTCTCAGTTATCTTTATTGATGGGTTTTTTTTATCAAAGGGATGCAACTCTTAGGTAGTTTTTAAGCACATTGAAAAAACTAACCAGTTTGTAGATGCATGTATTTCTTCATGTGTTCATTTGTTCTGTTAAGGTGATAGATCTAAAGTCAGAGATAGATGCATTACTTCTCACAAAGGCTGATCTGACTGCAAAGGTTTCAGGACTGACGAAACAACAAGATGAAAAAGATGGCCGGTTAAAACGCCTGCAGTCAGAGAGGCAGAAACATCTGCAGGAAGTGTTTGAGATGAAGTAAGTTTAGCCTCTTCAATTTTTCCATTTGATTCCATTTTCATTCATTTAAGCTTTAGTGTTAGGTAATAGCAAAATATTTTAATTGCCGGACTATGCCAATAGTTGATGTTGTGTTGAAGTCAAGGGAAGTAACTATTCTAATTATGAAAGATTAAATTAATTTAACTGAACTACATATGTAATGGAATGAACAACATTGTGTTAATGCTTTCAATTACAGAATAACTGTATTTAGTACACATTGGCAGTTGTTGCCAATTCAAAAATAAAATACTACAATATGTCATGTAGAAGATAATGCTGTAGAATCAATGAAGATTGCTTTTGATTTTCTCTTGCCTGTTATTTAGTACATATTATTTTGGTTGTATAGTCTAGCTGTATGTGGATGCTATTTTTGTGTTTGTATTTGCAGGTGTAAGTTATTATGATGATTTTTGTGTACAATTGATGTTGAGATATTTCTGTGTTACAGACAAGAGGCAATTCAAGCAGCTATCAGTGAGAAAGATGCCAATATCGCCCTGCTAGAAATGACGAGCACGAAAAAACAGACCAACACTGGAGAGATGGACCGTCTTACCATTGAGAAGGAGAAGTTGAACCATCAACTTAAAGAATTGGTATGGCTTTTATTGTTTGTATACTACTTTTTGAGAAGCTTCAACTCTGACTTTATGGAAAAGGAGTCATAGCTACTAAAAATTTATGATTTTGATGAAAAGGAGTAATAAGTACATGTATTAAAAATTCATGACTTTAGGAAAATGTAGTTGCATAACTATTTAAAGTTTGTGACTATTGAAAATCTATAACTTTAGGAAAAACGAGTTATAACTGTGAAAACTGATTTTGGGGGAAAAGAACTTAAAACTATTGTAAATTCTTGAAATTCATATTTACATGAATTCATATTTACATAGCCCAAGATGCAAATGAAGTATAAACTTATTCCATTTTCTTTATAAAAAATCAACCTTAAATGTTATAATACTAGTCCTACATAGCGAAACATGTCAGATTAGGCCTATATTAACATTTTGTTGTTTTTTTCTACAGACACAAAATCATATGCGGATGCTGCACAAAGATCACAGTAAAGAAAGTGGTCGGCCAAAGAGTAAAAAGTCATCACAAAGACGTTCGACAACACCTGAACAGGCCGACCTGTACGTGTTGACAGCCCCCGACGCTTCTCTCTTCGACTCCTGATAGATGCTGCCTTGCCAGGATACTATACCTCATTGAACTGTTCAGGGACATAGGTTCGCCACGTGTGAAATGGACTGAAAAGATGTCTGTTAAGATGAAAGAAGGATCATTTGAGCTGCAATGTGTTGGAATTGACGTCTATGCAATAGTACACAAACTCATATATATAGTTGTCCCAATTTAAATGCTTGTATTTTGTGAAAGAGTGTGCATATACAGTAAATTCTCTCTAAACTAAGTTATCCAGGTACTGATGTAATGTGCTGATTTAGACAGAGTGCCAGATAAATTTTAAAAAGTATATACAGGTGGCATTCAAACCTACAGTTTTTCCAGTGTTATGAAGTTAATCTGTTTTAGACAAATGTTTGACAATATCCCATTCATTCATTTCAAGGTAATGTTTTTGTAGAAAATATTAGTTTGTTTCAAGAAAGGAAAAATGATTTTTTTTCTTCTGATTTTAAATTAAAAGAATAAGAGCAAACCTGATGTACTACATGTGTAGGGACGTTAACGAAAGCCAAAGGTGCAGTAATGAAAGGCCAACTTCAGTGTTATGTTTGTAATATACTTTCTTGGTGTGAACCATGTCCTGTTGCAACATATGTTACTGTGGAGAATATTGAAACAGTGATTTGCAGAGATAGTGTCACAGCCTTTACATGATGATATTTGTATGTAACAAAGTCAGACATTAATCGTGTGTGAGATCTGCCTTTATTCTATAGCATTGGCTGGGAATTATTAAGGGAAACCAACCACAATTAAAAAATGGACTAAGTTAAAGTTTCAAAATTAGGTAAATATAATATTATTGACGTAGAAAAGCAATACTTTCTGAACTAATAGTTTTCTAGTCATTGATGTTTGTTAGGAGTTTTTACTTTTTTTAAACCAGACTGCAGCCCACCTTCCCTAGCCAAAAAGAATATAGAATAAAAACGTCTTCTGTGTTTAAATTCCACATGATCATTCTAGATCTGGAGTCCACTCAAAGTGTTGAAGTCAGTACAGAAAAACAACAAACGTTTGGTGAAAGTATGAGAGGTCAGATATTTAAGTCGATTCCCATGACAGCAGACCCTACCGGTCTCCGTGGCGTAGTGGTTAAATATGTCGGGTTTAAGACTGATAGGTACTGGGTTCGAAACCCATTCGTGGCTATTTTTAATCCCCAGTACCAGTTGCAACCCAGAGCGAGTGCTTTGCAAGGCTCAATGGGTAGGTGTACTTCCACTTACACGACCAGTGTCCACAACTGGTTTAGCAAAAGCCATGTTACATCCAGTTCTGTCTGTGGGAAAGTGCGTTTAAAAGATCCTTTGCTACTCACTCATCAATAGTAGCAGGTGTCCTCCATCATACTAAAACTAACTTCTGTCATGGACAGGCCGTCAAGGCAGCTGGATTACTTGTCCATGACAGATGTGCTTGAACCTTAATTGTGTATAAGTACGAAAATAAGTTTATAACTACCCGGTAACTAAAAGCAGCATTCCAACTTTAATATCCACAACCATTTCTATTTTGGGGACCATCTAGACCTATGACTCTAACCACCTTTTAAATAATAATTTTAAAAATACTATACTAATTTATTTGTATATTTGTAACAGCATTTTCCCCTGCCACTTTTGTATAAAAAAATTTTTTAAAGCATTTTCATATAATGTAAAGCAAGCAGTTTATTATATATTTAAATTATGTCTTAAACTATTTGCAAAGGAAGTGTTTTTTTTATGTGTTAATGGCAGTTACCTCACAGACCCTCTAAATAGCTAAACAAACCAGAATTTACATCTTATGATGGTTAGATGTGTTGCTTGTCATTATTTAATCAATGAATAAGCTATGAATAATTGTGTGATTTAGTGATAAATCTTGTTGTACAAAAATAAGATCATTGTGATCTACTCTACAAAAGATAGTTCTTATTTTGTAAAATAGCTGAACTGAGTTCTTTTTTCTATATTTTACTTTAAGATGTGATATATACAACCCACACACCCTTCTGGCTATCCGTGTGAGTTAACAATGTTTGGTATATACCGGGTATATTTTTGATCAATTATAAACTTACAATTTTTGTGAAGGACAGAGTGGTTACAAAACGTTTCTGTATTGTGAGAACAACATGCTGGATCCTTAATTGAATATTATCACATACATTTTCATATCAGACCTGACCAGACCAAACTAATAGATTGCTGTTGATTGGCTAAAAACTACAAGCATAAAAATGGACTTTTATAATGACATTGAATTGTACAAAATAAACTTTACTAGATATAGGTCTCTGTCACTCTTTGAATCTTCTCACCGAGGGATCTTGTGGACAATCATGCAGTAGAATTGTGATAGAAACATAACGGTGCTTTCTTTGACTTCTTTCAGTGTTATTTGCTTTATTATTTTGTTCTGCTTTTATGCAATATTTTAGGTCGTGCACATGACTATTTATCTAGGATACTGTTTTTAATGATGCATATGCTAATAACTTGCCTTTAATTGTACATTAATAATAAGAATGTTATGTACTGGTCAGTAGGAGAACATGATGGTAACTTGATGCCAGCACACAGCCTTGAAGTTGCCTTGATGACTATTATTTGAAATTGTTTAATTGTGGGATACTTGTAAAAAGAAAACTTGTCACAGGTTTTTGGTACCACAACTAAGCTAGCTTATATATTTGATTCCAAACCCCTGTGCCAGATCATAACAGAGGCTTAGCTAGCTTATATACTTGATACCAAGTATATATCCTATCGTCTAGAGTAGGATTCGAACCCAGCATCTAGTACCTTGAGACCAGTTGTCTAACCACTACATCATGGAGACTGGTTTAATCATAACAGGCTGAACTAGCTTATATACATTATACTTGGTGCCAAACTCCTGTGACAGATCATAGCAGAGGCTGAGCTACAAGTGGGATTCGAACCCAGCACTTACCAGTCTAACTACTACATTATGGAGATTGGTTAGATCGTAACAAAGGCTGAGCTAGTTTGTATATAATACTTGGTGACCGATTCTCCTGCACCTTTGAAGTGCAAAGTGATATTCTATTTTACCGTTTTGTTATGAATGGACATACAATGGTGACTTGGCCTTTGTTGTATGAATATGCATACATGCCATACAATGGTGACTTGACCTTTATTTTCTAAATGGGCTTACACTGGTGACTTGACCTTTGTTTTATGATATGACAGTGACATGATCTCTAATTTATGAATTACGTGACAAATTGTTTTGTGAGTCCTACATGTATATGATAGTAACCATCAGGTATTATATTGCACTATAAACCGTAGCAATGTTAAATTGATGTCACTTAATATTTATAATTAACAACTCAAACATGTAGGCACATGAAAAGAGTTTATTTAAGAATAGGTATGCATTTATATTTTCAGACATCTGAACTGAAAAATTGCCAAAGGTTTTATTGATATAAATATTATAACTAAATCCAAATAAATTCTTTTTTGCAGTTTTGTGTTCATCAGTTTGCTTCAGCAGGCTATTAAACAGCTTTATTTGTGTTCATAGACGGTGCTATATTTTGTTTAAGTTCTATTTATTTTAATATCTTGCATGTACAACTTACAATACTGTTTCTTTAGTTATTATTATTTATTTACAACACACCTGACTGGCACTAGTTTGTATTAAGAGGATCTATACTAGTAGTGTTCTGGTGCAACATTTATGGACATTGCAAATCCTGTACTCAATTTCCTGCCTTTAAATCATATCATTCATGACAACAAGATCACAAATTTTTGTACAGTCTCTTTTTTTTCTCTTATATGTTGATTTATTGAAATGTTCATTGCAATGTGTAGGTAGAGGTCTTAATACTAGCTTCATAGCAAGTTGACAAATTACACCACCTATGTGTTGTCAAAGTAAAATACTATTTAAGTCAGTTCCAGACTTTAATTTTTCGTTAATGTGTTTAAACTACTCCGTCTTCAAACAATCAATATAAAATTTATAATGAGAGATGTCAAGTAATAATCAATTTCACTTAAGATAAATAAATTAAACTTACTAATATATTTTATAATGTAAAAGAAACTTTAATAAATGTGTTCCTCAATTCTAGATTAAAAAGTACTGTGATTTGTTTTTATATTATTTGAATGGCAGATGGATGACGTCTATAGACATGTGCCACGTGACAAATTGTGACAGTTTTACTTTAAAAGAGTAGTTCTGTCAAGATTGGAATATTGTACTCACTACCATATATACTTCCTCTTCCTCTATGATACTTACATCCATGCTAGTTTCCTGCATCTCTATTACAATGAGTAGTAATTATTCATACTAGAATACTTGGATGATCTCTGAATAAGAGTAATGCTTCACAAAGCTCTTATTGCTGATGTATTACATATGTGAACTTTCAGCTATCAATTAAAGTGTAATAATGTTAAATCTATAATGTTTCTAGAAAGAGAATCGCTCACCATTTTTCTGCGAAAAGCACGATCACGTGATCAAAGCGAAGTGTATTATATGCAAATGCATCTTCTTATAAATAGAAGAGAAAACACTGTCCTTGTTTATCTACTACATAATTGAATATATTTATTTTATGATTATGAACATCAATAGAAATTTCAAAATATATTACTTAAAATTGCCTTTTGTATATCGTACGAATACCTTGCCAAAATCTGCAGATAATTAGTGTGAACACTTCTAAGGTCACGCTATTGTCTGGAGACAGCAGAGCGGAAACATTTGACACCAAAGCCAGTGATTCAGGGTCTTTAACAGTGTTTCTTTGTTACTAATATAGTGACCAACTTTTTATTAATCAGTATTATTTATATTTAATTTCTTTATCATATTTTTTGTCATGTTACCTAATCCTCTCTAATTTACATTCTTCTTTGTTCTGAGTTAATTGATTGGATATTTAATAGTTGCATGAACTTTTTGTTCAGTATGTTTATTCCTTTATTGTATGTGTTCATCTGCTTTATGCTAAGCACCTTTGCGGCCTATAATTTATTTATAATTACAATGTATATGTTTTTGATCTTACATGTACCGTACAACACAACGTCTTTACTTTGTTACTGTGTTCTTTTTATTTGTTGGTTTTGTTGAGAAGATATGTACATGTATTAGGTTTTTATTTTACATTTTTCATATATGGAAGCAGGTCTTTAAACAATTTCAAATATAAATGTCACTACTGTAATAGTAAACAAGTCTCCTACATAGAGTAGACATTAATACTTATCCATGTGATTGAACAATCTTTCATTCTTGTTTACATTTTGTCTTCTTGCTTAAAGCACGCCTTTCTGGGAGACTGCCTCTGTTGATCTAGAACAGACATAAATTTACTACTTAACCAGAAACTACTCAGGAGTGATTTTTAGAAGTTTAGCAATCATATTTGGTTCACTTTATTTCTTCAACTGAGATGGACGTTTTTTCTAAAGAATGCACTCATCTTTGGACATCATGAGTAATTACTTGGTTTGCCTTGATTATATTGAAAGAGGATGGTTAATGGAGAGAATGATGAAGTCGTAGAGTAGCTCAAGTGAGAGTGGAGTGGTAGTAAAATGTAGAGTATGGAAGTGGAATTGATGAGCAATACATTGTGAGTATTTGGGTCAAATCTGTGACCTCTTATCATCGTCTGCTCATCAATCACAACACAAACTAGTCTAGAGGAGGTTCACCAGTTGTATATGTGTGTGTAAAACTAGTCTATATTATGAGCTCCAGTTGTATGTGTGGAACTATTTTATAGCATCTTCTCCAATTGTATGTGTGAAACTAATAAGTCTATTCTATTGGAGCTTCTCCAATTGGGAATGTGTGTGAAATTTTTATCATTTGAGGATGTTCAAGATTACAGTAATGCCCATCACATTATGGAAATTTTCGTCATCACATTTACAACTTACATTTTCTACATTGGAAATCCTATTTATGAATTTATTATTGTGATATATGTATATGACTTCAAAATAAAAACTTCATGATTTCTCTATAAACCTGTATCATCTAACATCCACTATCGTTCTCCATTATAATCTAATGAAAGCAAATGGTAGGTCATGTTCAGATGACCTTTTATACTTAACAAAAAACGATAGTAGATTTTAAGTTCCAATTTTATAAACAGATTGGGTCTTGCTTATAACTAAAATATATTTACATTGTCATCATTTAATGTATCACATAGTGCTCCCAGTTTGTTTTTTACTGATATTATTGTAACAGACTGAAATAAAATATCTGTTTTTTTGTCTATTTGTTTACTTAGTATATATGAGTGTCAGTCCATATGAGATTATCACAGTTAATCTGCTTCTGTTTCATGTATATACATAATTATGTATAAAGTATTGCAAATGGCTATTTGAATTCTGGATTTGCAAGAGATCTACAGATGTGTTTCTGTTGTTCTCAGGTGTATGTAAATGTTGTTTTATGGCCAAACTATGTAATAAAATAATACTGAAATTGATTATCTTATTTTGTTATTGTTTACATTTCAGATTTCCTATCTTTTCGAATGTCTCATTGGTGAAAGATGCCAAAATGAATGTTTACTCATAAACAGAATCTGATGTGTATAATAGAAATCCAAGGATATGCACTCCCACCCCCAACTATTACATGTATACTAGTACAGTTTGTGTACATACGTACGTACGCACATAATATCAAATAGCTTCGCGTTTAAAAGTAGTATAAATTTAGTACTTCGTTCAATTGAGATTCAACCATGTCTTGTCCTGGACACAGTGCAGTTGAGGCTGCCTGCCCAGAACAGACATTAGTGTAAGTATAAGAGGAAACCTGCTGCCTACTACTATACAGCAAGAAGTTTAATAATAATTATGCACTCTCGCACTGACAGAACAATACATATCACAACCTTTGTTATGAACAAGTAGGGCCTAGTGAGTGGTGTATACCACATGTACCTATCGACAGTTGTGGCACTCGCCACGTTTGGAGCAGGTACTGAGATTCGAACCCAGTACGTACCAGTTTTTAAACCAGTAGGCCTACGTCTAACAGTACACCACGGAGACCGGTCAGTAGTGATTTCGTGACGTTGATTTCTCACGACTACTGTTTGCTATTATAACAAAGCATGTGGTGTTTATTTAGTTACTATTAGATTCCAACCGATCTGTATGCGTTTGCATTGATCGGCAGTACGTAGAACGATGTTGCAACATGAAAGAAGCCGACAAGTTAGAGCTTGTTGGTGACGTCATAGCTGTTCGCAGTTACGATTGGTTGGAAGCCGGCGAGTTTTAGCATGTCTGCTTTCGCCGGTATAAAGTGTGGAAGGGTAGGAGTGCAGACAAATGACTTAATATACACCGAGCATACACAGGTGTTCCACAATCTATTCTACGTACTTTACAGGTAAAACATTTTCTTTTTCCTGCATAAATTCTGTTGTGAAGGGATTCTAAAAAATTCCGATTTCAATCGATTTATCCGGACCTACTCGAATCCCCATCACGTTAGATATGCTAAACCTATGGTCCGTCTTTTCCCAAATGTTCTAGTAGATTTCTTATTAAATATTGAAACATTTAGCTATCAGGTTACTGAGCGCTTGCACGAATCTATATTTTCAGTAACATACGAATGATTTTGCTGTTAAAGGTAACCTAGTTTTTGCCTTTGAAGTCTTGAAGGTCGCCAGTGAACTTTGACCTGACCCACTATGACTATCAGTGGTAAATGTGGGCGTGGCACGTTCGCTTGTTGTTATAACGGGATCGACCACACCAACATGCTGCCGAGCAGCAGTGTAACGGCACGGTAGGTTATTGGGTCAGGTAATGGAGGAATCAATGGGTAATGTTTGCTTAACCACGTTTGCAGTGTTGACATACTCTCCATGGATTTCAGTGGCGACTTATCTGTCTTGAAGGAGAGAAACCGGTATGATACCGGCATCCCTAGCAAGGCCTTTGCAAATTGATGGAAAAATCAATGCTTAACTCTTGCCTGCCTCCTACTTCCTTGTGAGTTATAATACTAATAATATTATTAATAGTTGGTTATAACTTATTTATGTGCATACATCCAATTAAGTTTAACGAATTCTGTCATGATCACGCAGTCCAGCTGCCTCAACTACGTGTTTAGGATAGAGTTAGTGTTCGTATGAGAGAGCAAACCAACTAATCCTATTTGATAAGTAGCAAGGGATCTTTTATATACATTTCCACAGACAGGACAATACATACCAAAGTCTTTGTTATCAGTTGTGGATACTGGTCGGTGTAAGTGCACTCACTCTGGGTTGGAGCTGGTACAGGGATTTAAAATCTCATATGCCATGAATGAGTATCGAACCCAGTACATACCTATCAGTCTCAAGCCTGATGAATTACCCATTGTGCTACGGAGGCAGGTACATGCAATATGCCATATATTACACATATTTGAGTTACTTGTGGAGATTGATATACAATATGTATGTAAATACATGTCTACGCCTACACACTAGTTACTACATGTACACAGTATAAATCCCAATGCTGTATACATATCACATTGTATCTTTATGTACATATAACGTGTAGTGCATACATGTATGTACATATAACGTGTAGGGCATGGCCTTCATACTGTGCATATAAATCCAGAAGTTCATTGTGTGTGACATGTTTTCAAATGAATTGGGTTAATCTTTTTTGGGGTCACTTACCGTAGATCTTTTTTGTAGATTTGTTTGACTGTTCAAACAAAAAGCCTATAGCCATCACCTATTGTAATTGTATAGCATACCTAGGTTTGTCAGTGTACATGCACCTATGTTGTTAAAATCTAAATATACTGTACATGTACATGTAGTTAGCTAACACTTTGAATCCTGGAAAACAATACTACATCGTATGTACATGTAAGAGAAGAGGTGGTGAAATAATGTTTTAGTGTTTTTAGGGGTTAATATAATTTTGGTGAGAGATGGGATAGATTTTAATAATTATTGTTGGAACACTTGAACTGTGTAATTGAACTTTCTGTCTAAATTACCAACAAGTTCTCAAATGGATCTGATTGAAGGTGGTTTAGACCGTATTCGTGTTATTTTGTCTTTAAGAATCCTGAGTGTTTCTTTGGCTGTGTCGATTGTAATGACAATATTATTGAATAAGTGTAATATGGTTCACAGCTGGGTATCCCAGTAAAATTGAGTACAAAATTCATTAAACTGAATTCAAATTATTTATTCGATTTACGCTTATAAATGCTTTTACTCTGTGCATTATGGCTTCAGGGAACTTAGAGAAAGAACCGTTGTGATTGATCTGATTTTCTAATCACTGTCATGTACACAAGATTAAACTATTAATGATATTTATTAACATTTTGTTTGAAAACTAAAATATGCACGAAACATCCCAGTATATCATGTTTAGGAGAGTCACCAGTCATATTTTGGAGAAGGGGTATCCTAAACTTTCAGTGAAAAGTGATCTAAAAAAACCACCACGTTAGGTCTAGTCATCACCCTTAGTATGTAGCCTATAGTAGTAATTTGATCTTGTGACTTTTATTTCAAGGGTATGTATTATGCACACCATTGTGCATTTACTACTAAAATGTCATATCATGCACCATCATTTAGCTACGGGCCTCAAATGTTAAGATCCAGTCGCAGTGTACAAACGTAGCTTGCAGGAAAATCATTTTATGGGATTAACTATGAAATCATGCAGTCACCTTGGCAATAGCAAATAATCAACTGTGTGCTCGTTTTATCAGTCCCGTTAGCAGTCTGCCATTGATAGTGCATGATTGATGTAACCAGGAACAACCGGGATGTATAGAATCTGTTCAATTATATAGCACTGTTTGTGATAGAGATGGGATTTCAAAACACAGCACAGATGGCTATAACATGGTGGCACGTTTCTATAGATGCACTTTGATCAATAAGTTTATTATCAGACATAATTTTTCAACAACTTTTCTATTAGTTTAAAAGCATGCATGCAGTTTGTAATTGTGTATTCAGTAAAAGATTATGGTTTGTCTTCCCCAAGCTGCATTTAAAATTTTGCAATCATATTTAGTGGGGCTGCAAGACTTTCTGATTAAATATGCCTCACCTCCTCACCTCCACCCTTTGCAAACAAAATCTTGCTACATTTTTTGATATGGAAGGATTCAAAATATATTAAAATTGGAATACAATTTATTTTTTATCAAAAAACTATTGAACAGAAAATAGATAATAGAAAAATGAATGTTCAAATTTTAAGGGTACTGCTATATAGTGAGTGGGGCGGGGTGGTGCATGGGGACCCATAGTAGCCCATGTAAACATAACTTTCTTAAAGAGAGCGGGCTGTAGCTCATTGGTTAAATGTCTGCCTGCAGCTTAATGGGTCGAAGGATCGATCCTCCTCTGGTGACATGTTGGGGTTTTTCCCATTCCAACCCGTGATCCATGACTGGCATATCAAAGGCTGTGGTGTGTGCTATCTTGTCTGGGTTTGAAATCCAATAACTGCTGATTAATAATCAATGTGTTCCAGTGGTGCCGTTAAACAAACAAACATATCTTTATTTTGTTAAAAAATTGTAAATTTTGTATTATGCATACATACATACATACATGACTTGTAGTAATCAGTCTAATGACAGACGAATGCTACATGTACATATGGTACACATACGTATGAGACGCAACACATCACCACTCTACCGACTTCATTTCTCACCCGATTTTTATAAACCTTCACACATAGCAATAGGATCACATTTAGCCGCTCTATTTCAAAGGTCTAGGTCACTGTTACTTAAAATATGACATCATGAGTCGACTATACAGACTTCATTTCCTATTTTCATGAAACTTCACAAATAGGATATCATGAAAGAGTTTGCCTCTGCAATAAACGTCAAGTTCACTGTTACTAAAAATATGAATTATGACATGACCGCTGTACTGACTTCATTTGTCATACATGTTATAATGAAACTACATACTATATTAATATTGCGACATGTTTTTTTGCGAATACGCCCCAAAGTGCATGTTCATGATATTTAAATGTCGTGAACGACCATCGCTTTATTGCAAGCACATTATAAGCGGTAAAATTATGCGTGCTTATAAATTTCGCGAATTGAGTTTGGGCGTGAACAATGCGAAAATTAAACACATGCACAATTTTCATGGTTTTGAGTAATTAAACTGATGATATCAGATTTTTGTTATTCACTCATTTTTACTCACTTTTTATTCACATTAATTTTAGGGAGCAGGACTTAGCTCAGAGGTAGAATGTCCGCCTATGGCGGGATGGGTCGAGAGATCGATCCTCCACAGCGCAAAACATTTTTATGGGCTATTTTCCG
>JAUTCZ010113323.1:0-14661 GCA_032273805.1 Melanodrymia brightae
TAGACACCCCCTCCGTGGGTACGGTCCGCCATCAAAGGCCGGGGCCCGTTGCCGTGGCTGTACCCACGGCGAGTGGGTACAAGTAGTATGTCAATTTGCTGATTATATCTGTTAATTAGTACTGACTTTAGTACAGTCTAACTGACTTCACCGGTCATCCAAGAGTGTATTCACAAGTACATTGTACAAGTAGTATGTCAATTTGCTGATTATATCTGTTAATTAGTACTGACTTTAGTACAGTCTAAGTTACTACCTGGTAACTGACTTCACCGGCCATTCAAGAGTGTATTCACAAGTACATTGTACAAGTAGTATTTCAATTGACTGATTATATCTGTTAATTAGTACTGACTTTAGTACAGTCTAAGTTACTAACTGACTTCGCTAGACATCCAAGATTGTATTCACAAGTACATTGTACAAGTAGTATGTCAATTGACTGATTATATCCGTTTGTCTGACTCACATATTTTCGTATGGTCGTCTAACCTGTATTTAGTGCTCGTCGAGAACGCATTCATCAACTTGAAGACTAGCTCTCACTCACAATCGCGTGACAATAGGATAAAGCGAGTTATACGCAAAGTTGATGTTTATCTTAGCAGAAGAGAAAAATCCTTGTTTATCCAGATACACTGTAATTGCACACATTTATGACAGTGATGTCAGAGCGTTTTTTATTTTTAAATTGAGGGGCCAGTGATAATTATCGTTATTAAGCAAGACTAAGTATGCTTGAATTTGATCAAAAATAATAAACTAAAAAATCTTAAAAAGTGGGGGTTGGGGGCCAAAGCATCTCCGGCCACCACCACCCCCTCTCTCCAGCTCCAATGGCCCTGTATTGGATTATAAACATCAACAGAAATGTCAAAATGTAATTTTATTATGTAAAATAGCTTGTTGCATGTTATATGAATGCCTCAATTAAAAATAAGCAACTTAAAAGTTACAACACTTTTAAGGTGAATCCTTTGTCTGCTGGTTCAACCACAAGCACTTTACACAATTTTTTTTTTTTTTTTTTATATATATATTTCTATACTGTTATATAGTATAGAAAAATATACAAAAATGAAAAAAAAATTGTGTCAAGTACCTGTCGGTGCAACATAGCAGAAACTTTTGGCGCCAATATCGGTGATTGAGAGTCTTTAAGATTTGTGATTGATGGATGGTCGTCATTTTATAGTCAGTTTGCTCATTATAAGCTACGCTATATGTAACTGCTTTTTAATACCGGTGTCTGCTATTCAGGGTGTGTCTATAATTTTCTTGCATTTAAACTCAGCTGCATGATTTTCAAACTGATCTTAGTTTAATTACTATAATTTTCAATCAATTTTTCCGTATAATTTTAAATTCATTTTTATGATCTACGTTTTTCTTTTTTTGATGATTTTGTTTACATTTCTAACATGAACAAATGTATTTGTTTTTGTTTTGTTTAAGAATTTTTTTTAATTGTCCATTGTTGCCAAAATTGTGCTGATTATTTTATGTGTAATTTGATAACGTAACAGTTGATCTTTGCCAATGAACATAAGCAAATGTATTGCATACATTATGTTAAAGGCAATGGTCTCCTCAGTATAAATACAAATTCCTATATGGCTAACATATGATCTACTTTTATCTGCACTAATACACGTGGAATCGTAGGTTCCTAAAGTGTGGATGTGGGCATTATAATCACAGGGTTAAATGCATTAGAATCACAGTCTAAACTGCATTAGAATCACAGTCTAAACTGCATTAGAATCATTCTTACAGTCTTAACTGCATTAGAATCACACTCGCAGTCTTAGTAATAGTTATACCCACAGTTTACGACGTGTATCGGTTAATATCCTACAGTTTTGGTCATGGGGTCTACGAGGCGAAGCCGAGGAGGTTTCCACGACCATAACTGTAGGATATTCACTGATACACCGAGTAACTGTAGGTGTAATTGACATATACGCCCACTTTCGGCCGAGTTATGAAAATACTTTGTTATTATTCGCCTCTGAAAAGTGTAGGTGTTTCGGTAAATACACCTACACTTTTAACAAAAGAAACCATGGCAACGAGGCCGGAAGTGGGGTATAAACTGCATTAGAATCACACTTGCAGTCTTAACTGCATTAGCATTCCACTGCATAAAATCTATAGACCTATCTGTTTAAAATGTATAGCTCCCAGTGTTTAAAATCTATAGTGCCCTCTGTTTAAAATTATTTACTTCCCTCTGCTTAAAATCTTGTCCACTGCTGAACATTTATATATAGTGTCTGGTATTTATCTGGTATTTAAAATGATTTAAATCTATAGTGCCCTCTGTTTGAAATCAATAGTGCCCAGAGATTAAAATAATATAGTGCCAACTGCTTTACATCTATAGTGCCTACTGCTTTAATTCTATATTGCCAACTGTTTAAAATCTATACATGTAGTACCCTATGTAAAAAGTAAAGTTTGTTTTATTTAACGACGTCACTAGAAACACATCGATTATAAATCAGCAGTTATTGGGCGTCAGACGCATGGTTATATTAGTACCCTATGTTGCTCACAGTTAAATATAAATATGTTGCTCACAGTTAAATCTATAGAGCCCTCTGTTTAAAATCTATAATTCCCTCTGCTTAAATTCTATAGTTTCCACTCTTTGAAATGTATAGTGCCTGCTGCTTAAATCTATAGTGACCTTTGTTTAAAATGTATAGTGTCCAGTGTCAAAATCTATAGTGCTCACTGTTTAATAAAATATCATTTGCCTCAGTAGTGTAGAATGTGATATCCACAATGTTAAAGTAAATCCTTTAATAACTACAGTTACAACGAATTAATAGTACGGGGTATAGTATGTTTGCTGATAATTTTTTATATAAAAATACTATCAAAATACATGGTTTACTTTCAATTTAATTTTAAAGCACTTGTAAAATGGGTAGGTCTTTGTTCATGTGTAAAATACCATTTCCTTTTTGCAAGGCAAAAATTACATATCTTGAGTGATTTTTTTTTCAACATTTTCGAAAATTTATAGGGGTCCATGAATATTAACCATTAATTTTACAATACAGTAAAACCTCTCTAAACCGGACCCTCAGTAAACCAGAATTCCCTCTAAACCGAACATATTTAAAAGTCCCAAACAGCCATATGTGCTGTATTTAAACCTCAGTAAACCAAACACCCCTCTAAACTAAACATTTTACTTGATCCCAAGTGTGTTTGGTTTAGAGGGTTTTCACTGTATATTCATTTGTTGTTTGGTACCCAGTTAACATGTAGAAGACCTTTTTGCTTCAAAGTATTTAGCATTGTACACTAATTATTTTAGCATTATTTGCATATTTTATTCTAAACGGCTTAAATTATAGTTATAATACAGGTGTAAAAGGAATGCAAGTCCGGCCGGAATTCATGAACGATGAATCCCCAGAACCAAATACATTATTGCCTGTAAAACCCACTGGTATGGTTGCCCGCTTTTGTGAATATATATCCATATTTATTGTACATGCGGGTGGCCCAAGGCTGTGCGGTGATTCATTCGTATGGCAAATAATAAAATTTGATTTTCGTTAGCAAAACATTTTATTTTTAAAAGAATGGGCCTAATACGGTGCTTTTAAGAAAATGTTTATGGGGTGGTTCAGATGAACCCCTCCCTCACCCAAAACCTGGCCTAAGCATGGGCCTGACTTTTTCAATGACAGGAAGTCAATATATGAAATACGGTGTGTCCTAGTTGCATACATGTATGTATAATATTAATATATATTACCGGTATATTTAATAAGTTTATTATCATGCTGTGATGACTCTGATGACTGACTCATTTTGTTTGGTATAATATGTGCTATGCTTTATGCATGTTCATGTATGTGATATATTTTTTGTGTTCACTCAAATTATTTAAGGCAATTCTGCAAAACCAATAAATACGGATATTAATTTTGTGATATGAAACCATGAAAAGAACTATCACATGACTTTACTATTCAGATGCAGGGACAGGATTTGGGGTGGGATGTGTACCTGTGTGGGATTACATAGTTTTAAAGAGCATTCACTTAATGTTTACCCACCTAGGGCCGGTTTAATGAGCGTTGCTTACCGCAATGATAGCGTAACGTTGACCTAAGGATTGCACTGCCACAGTTGTGTGTATCGATAACAGCGGCCTCTATACTAAATTGACCACTGTGACCACTTCATTGTCCTCAAATATTGTCATTTAAGCAATCGTAATGTAATGTCATGCCTAACGCTGTCGCAAGTGACGTTATAACCTCTCCAATAAACCGGCACCTGGAGTAATAAATAGAATATTAAACCTGCTACCCTGTATTATTAAGTTTGTCTAAAGTTGATGAAAAATTAAAATGATTTCACTTGGGTCCTAAACTTGATAATATACGGTATCTTAATATCCTTTATCTCTATATCACACCTCAGAATCCTATGCTGCACAAAGCTATTTTTATTCACCTGATCAAACTCAGCTACACTTGTTTTTTCAATATTTGCACAAGCTGCTTCTCTAGAAACTGACTCATTGAAATTGCATTTTTTAGATAACTTTGCATCTTAAATTTCTATATTCGCGTTTGAAAATAATCTCGAAAACCTTTCTAATGAAGCCAGAATTCGGTAGATGAAAGACTTTTTTTCTCATTAGTTGGATATTTGTTGGCGGCGCTGGTGAATCAGTGTTTGGAAATTACCTTTCTGCTTTCTGCACACCATTTCGATGGAAACTAATGCACAGGAATTAGTATTGATCTGGGGGAAGGACGATGCAACCGTATAATTTACAGCATACGCTGTCTTCCCAAGTGTAATCAGTTAATTTGTTCACGTATAGACACCTGTAAGGTGACAGTTTCCATCTACGAGAGCCCAGGGATGTCATTAAGACTTTCTTAATTAATAATTAATGTCGTTCTTACGAGTTCAGTTAGAGATATTATTACCGTATTTATTCTAATAACTGCCTCCTTCCAGTCCTTATTACATTCATATCAGTTAATTTGTTCACCTGTAAGGTGACATTTTTCATCTACTACAGCCCAGGAATGTCATTAAGACTTTCTTAATTAATAATTAATGTAGTTCTTACAACTTCAGTTAGAGATATTATTACTGTATTTATTATAATAACTACCTCCTTTTAGTCGTTATTACATGACTGCAGGTATGTAAGAGGGTGTGGCTCGGGAGGTGGGTGTGTAAATGACCCACCCCTTGGGAAATGTTAATTTTAATAATAAGAAATGCTCTATTAGCCAGAAACACATTACAAATAGCAATTCACACATTGAGTGGCATCCATCTTAAAACTTGGGAATGGGTCTTTAAACACAACGTAAAATTTTCAATAGGAATATATATCAGCATTTTATTATGTAACTTGCGTGTAGTGCATTATAGTTTGAACACGGTGACGTTAAGACTCTGGAATGTCCAAGTCATTATTTATTTATTTATTTATTCGATTGAGTGAATGGATATTTATTCTGTATTTTTTGCTCAGTAGTTTTATGCTAGTATCAGGATATTTTAATATTTTCTGTATGTTGCATTACTACGTATACATAATATTCCAGAGTTACTCAGCAATAAACATATTATATGTTTAACATAATTGCATGTAATTTGATATACAGTTATAGTAAAACATACATGTAAGGTATGAAGTAACAACACATGTGATAAATAGGAATTCGACATGCGTATACACATATTGTCATCTAATTAAGATAAGGTCGTAAGTGACAATGAAACACCATTGTCACTTACGACCTTATCTTAATTAGGTGACGATTTATGTTCACCATCATTAAATTTGTTACCTATAATAGTACCATACATATTAAACATAAGATAGATATTCCAGGTGAAACATATTTTGTAACCAGCTGTAACCAGATGAACGGGTATATCTTCTATTGCTTTATGTACTGTAACCTATTATGTACTGTAACCTGTATCCAGCGATGACCAAAGCTTTATTTATTAAAATACGTTCTTCGGGTAGGTTTAAAAAAGTGTCCTAAGAGAGGTTAATAAAAGTGATCTATAGCAAGTTAATATGACCGGATACTTGAACAGGTTTGACAATAATATTATTTACTCTTAGATTTATATATACGATATTGTCAAAACTAAATAAATATCCAAAAATGGACCTAGAAAAATCGAGATGTTTAAATACATTAGTTAATTATAACGTACTTGTATCTATTAAATACTAGTAGATGGATTTGTAAACTGAAGGAACATATCATATGTGCCCTTTATAGACAAGTGGTTGTTATATAAAAGTGACCGTTTTAAACAGCTTGGCTGTAATATTGCAAAATGCAGATGAAATACACCACCATTAATGAATCCACAGTAAATATTTTGTTACATTTTGTTTTCAGTGACATGTTTTATAAGACACTGATACCGTACCCCGGTATGTAAAAGACATGTCATGGGTGGGAGAATAATGAAACATTTCAAGACCTGATCAGTGACATGTTACATCTCATGTTTTGTCTATTCTATCTAGTCTAGTTGATTTATTTTGTATCCAATAAGTTTTGTTTACAATATTGAATGAGTTCTTTGTTAGTCAAATAATCAGAACAGTGTTTTTACTAGTATAATATTGTACTATACACCTGGAAATTAATTAAGCAACACCTTGATTTTGGGAATTAACTTATATTTCACAACGAACTGTGACTATTTAATTGATCCATTCCATTTAAATTGTTATTTTAACAATGTTAATATTGCCTGGCTACCACCCATAATAATAATTTGGTGGCAATGTAAATTGGGTGTTGCTTAATTAATTTCCAGCTGTATATGTTGCACCAATGCATTCAAAGTTCTCTCATTAAATGATGTGTATAGTGTATATAGTGCACCCATTGTTATTTAACGGATCAGTCGTTGTCAACCCATTACTGTATATACAAGTATACATGTAATTAAACTGTTATACGATAGAAAAATATTGATTACCTTAATATTATTGTGCTTTGGAATAAATGATCCGTCAGTTGTTACGAAATATTACTGCATTCCAAATACATGGCCGTTTGATAAGATAACGTAATCCTTAATGTCATTTGGTAATGAATTTTCACTCACATCGCTTGAAGAAAACAATCCAAAATATAAAGTACATTGTACTTTCATTGGCAAACACTATTTAGAGTTATGATATACGTGTATTTTATGACAATCGCCGTTAACACGCATATTTATAACGTCAGTGCGGACGTAAAAGAAGACAATAGCTACGTTGGTAACGTCAAATATTCTGAACGGCAAACAATACGCTTTTTGTTTTTTCAACTCAATCTAATTAGAATAGTGGAATAAAAACTCGTTAAATCTTAAATCTAAAAGAAGTAAACTTGTTAGACTTGTAATAGCTATCGCATAGGCATAGAAACCCTAATTATTTCTAATCCAATAATCGGGTATAACAAATTAAATAGATACAGTGTACTTGTAATAAAGTCGATACATTTCCTCCAGTGTAACTGCAATATACCAACATCTATTTATGCATCTGTTATAATATACAGTAATCAATATTGATTTAAGCTTTAAATGTAAGTAAATATCACAATCCTGTGATGTGTTTTAAAGCTACAATGCCTATAGTCCTAAGAGGAGTGCCACCGTGCTGGCGCAGCTAATGCTGTTTGTAACATCTGGCTAATCTAGTACAACTACAGATGAATCTGTTATAACGACTACCTTACCAATCGCCTGTATATAAAGGGTACTTCAGAAAAGCACACACACAAACACACACACACACACACACAAACACACACACACACACACACACACACACACATCTAGACCATTACAAACTAAAACTACCCATTACAATCCCTCTACCTTTTGTTTTCTGTATTGGGTAGAATTCCTTAGCTCTGAGAGAGATTGTGCCCAATACAGCGTGTATTAACACTCTGCGTCACACATACACGTTAACTTACTATATACATACATACAAAGTCTATTTTGTATACAAATTCATATATACATTTGTTTCAATTTTCATACCTTTAATTGAAATCTAACATTATGTCATGTTATAGTTAGATTTACAATTTAACCATTACTTCTTTATAGGATGTTCTGGAGAATGATCAAATAAAATTAGACTGGATGTTCCGCTATTCCATCATGCAAGATATAGTTAGGGTAAGTGGTGCCATCCATTCTGTTTAGTAATATGATTCTGACTGATTGACCTTTCGCAATCAATCTGTAATACTATAGTCTATGTCCACAAAGTACATGTCCATCCATTATGTCATCTGTCAGCCGCCATGGTACGTGGTGAACCACTTCAAGTGCACTGTTTACTTGAGCCTCAATCACGCACACTGTCAACCAAAGGTCTCTTTGCGATACCACTCACATATAGTGGATGATAAATTAGTGTTTTCCCTAGAATTGGAGCCAGGCATGAAACATTTAACTATATCGGGACATTTTATTCATTTCTGGATTCTTTCAGAGCGCTTTGTTTTTCATAACAAACATTAATTGCACCATTATCATTTAAAATGATATTTAAGTCTATATATGTTTCATTTTATAGATTGAACATAACACTTATTCATTCCATTTTAGCAATTACAGTATATATACATGTATTATATGTAAATTGCTTTATAAGTAAATGGTTCTATCTGAGGGCAACATGGCTCTACTTCGGGGCAGAATGGTATGGAAGTATAAAGGCATGGTTTGGCGTCATGCTAAATGTATAGTTTAACTAAAAGTGAATAAACCGAACTCATGCCAGTTACTGTATTATAGCATTCCATGTCGTGCTATTGTCGCTAGGACGTTGTCTGGTGTTTGCTTCACGATTAAGTGATGTTGTCAGAAATGAACTAATATTGATAATAAGTCAATAATTTTCCATTTCAACTATCCTTTTACTGCATTATAGACCACTCAGAATCGACAAAAATAACTCTTGTTTTGGACTTTACTTGCACAGAAATGCGATATTGGAAACTGAAATTGCTTGGCTGTCTAGTTTTGTCAGCTTAAATAAAATTGTACGTGAATACTAATTACACAAATGTATTATTTTATGAATCTGAAGTAAACAAAACCTGCCTGGGTTAAGGGACCGTTCCTGAATACCGTTTGTTATTTTGACAAACAGAACAATATTTCGACTGCGGGGGACTGAGAAAAGCCATATGTTCCAATTACTTTTCAGGTATGAACATCGATCCACAGTCGATCCATGCCTTTATGTTAGGATTAGAACCGATAAGGAGGTAGTTAAACCTAATCATAACATTGTTGAGATTGTAAAAACATCAGTATTTATACACAGTCCGTAACGTTTCCATACTGTAGTTTATAAAACTATAAATAATTTTAAAATATGCTAGAAATGTTAAATATTTGATTTGACTGAATCCACCATAGAAGTTAATAAAATGTATATTCTTGACGTTTCGTCAGTTAAAAACTAACATCCTCAGGAGGAGAAACAAACAAACTGGTGGGCATATAAGGCAGCAAGGTATACTGTAGTTTATCATATATAATACATGTATGTGATGTGTTTGATTGTGATATTGGCGACATGTTTCAGGGAATGGCGTACTTACACTGCAGTGAGATACACAGCCACGGAAACCTGAAGAGCACCAACTGCGTCGTGGACAGTCGTTTTGTAGTTAAAGTCACAGACTTTGGTTTACACTACTTCAGAGACACCGACGACGACATGGACCTCGATACGCATGCGTATTACCAAGGTAGACATCTAATATCCGGTTTTGAAGCATGATGGTATACCAAATGATCGACCGTGTAGACCGCTTTTGTAACAATTTTGGACAAGGCGGAACAACTTGCAACATGTTTCAATATTAAGCTGCCGGCTTCATCTTTGCGACAAATGTTGCAAGTTGTTTCGCCTTGTCCAACATGTTTGCAAAAGCAGTATACACGGTCATACATTTGTTGTCAAACAAGTGGGGACATTTGTCTTGGCTTGTTGCATAATGTTTTTGGACAAATGTATGACCGTGTAGACAGGCCTTTAGACCAATAAGATTGGGGTCAATTTTATAACACAGAAGAAAATGTTATTTAGTTTTATACCGATAAAATGTAACCAAAAATTGACTTTTTATTCTATTTTCAGAATAATTTTATATGCTTTACGACTTCCTCTAAATGGAAAATTATTGAGTAATTTTAAAAGTTGTTATTTGTTTCGTATAGAATATTAACACTAATCCTGTAATGCATTTTAATTTTTCAGCCAGAATATGGACACCACCAGAACTGTTACGGTTACATAGTAGTCCTCAAGAGGGCACTCAAAAAAGTGATGTGTATAGCTTCGCCATCATCTGCCAGGAGATCGTGTACCGCAGCGGTGTCTTCTACCTGGCCAACCTCGATCTCAGTCCTCAAGGTAAGTCACGTGACAACTATATCACATGACTCGTCGTCGTCTTTACAACCACGTGACTTTTGTGACAGCGTGTATAAAGTGTTTTCCTACTTTAATCCGCATTAAATTTTGGTAAACCCATAAATATGATTACTTCCAATTTCCAATAGTCAATGTCTATTTCTTTATTTAGCAATATACCTTCTGACCCAGCATTTGATGTTACGCATTTTAAAATGAATATCAGGATATGTATCTTATAGTACTATTTATAGACAGCCTATTTTCTACTTTCTAAAACGATTTGGAAATCATGACTATTCTGTTATACAGCTTTTAAAAAAAAAATTGTAACGGTTTTTTTTTCCAGAAATTTATGAAAAAGTTAAGAATGGCCTTAAACCTTATTTCCGACCCACCCTGGAGGATTTTGATTGTCCGTGTGACGAGCTAGCTGCAGTCATCCGGAGATGTTGGGCGGAAGACCCTGTGGAAAGACCAGATTTCCAGGCACTCAAGTCAATAATCAGGAAATTAAACAAGTAAATGCCTGGCCTCAAGACGGTTTTCTTTGCTTTGTTGAGTGGCTTGTAATTGGGTCTGACTCAGACGTTTACAGAACGTTTATGATTTGTCAGTAATGATGCACAATTAAAGCAAATTATTTTCTTTTGCGGTTGTCCGATACTAAATGTTCTTAGTAATGGGAGGGATGAGAATATATTGAATTATATCCTGTTTGGTGGAATTCAGTTAAAGCTGATATAAACTGATATAATTGATTTGGAGAAAATAAGTTATACTGTCTATGCAGAATTATTGTATATTTTGTTTATTTGTAGGCTTCTTCTTTAACTTCAAATACAAACAAAATATTCATGCTAGTACTGTGCTGGGGCCATAGAGCATATTAAAAAGTGGGTGGCCAAAGTGAATGTTGGGGTCCGACGTATGAAACTAAAAACATTATTATGGTAAAAAAACATAGTTTCGTTCAAACATCAGAAAAGTGGGGTGGTGGAGGCATGCATGGCCCTAGGCCTACCCCCGGCTACCGTCCGCGGACCCTGATATAATTATTATACATGTGTGTGATACACAAGGTATAATTATACAATCTGGTTTTGATTGAGTTTGTTATTTTGATGTGACAAAAGTTGATATTCTAAATTGGCCATAAACAAATATAAAGCAATGATACCAAGAGGAAACGTAAATAATCAAATAGACAGGCATTGAGACAGACCAATATTATACATGGCTGTTACTATTTGAAACACAACTTGTTTGTTATTTTGATGTGACAAAAGTTGATATTCTATATTGGCCATAAACAAATATAAAGCAATGATACAAAGAGAAAACATAAATAATCAAATAGACAGGCATTGAGACGTACAGACAGACCAATATTATACATGGCTGTTACTATTTGAAACACAACTTGTTTGTTATTTTGCTTTAAAGAGATGGAGACAAAGGTAACATCTTGGACAACCTGCTGTCTAGGATGGAACAGTACGCCAATAACCTGGAGGCCCTGGTCTCTGAAAGAACTGCTGATTACTTAGAGGAAAAGAAGAGAGCAGAAGATCTGTTATATTCCATGTTGCCAAAGTAGGTTTGATTGTTAGAAGATAAAGTTTGTTTGTTTAACAACACCACAGGAACAGCGGTTATTGGATGTCAAACGCACTGTTATATCGCCACTTGGTCATAGAGGAAACCCGCTGCCACCACATAGGCTACTCTTCGAATAACAGCAAGGGGTCTTTTATGTGCACTTTCCCACAGACAGGATAGCACACGCCATAGTCTTTGATAGACCAGTCGTGGATCACTGTTTGGAACTGGAATTAACCTAATGAGGAGGATCGATCCTTCGACCTATCGAGCCGCAGTTTCACGCCATACCGCTGAGCTATGCCCAGCTCCATTTGATTGTTAAAGACACTCCCGAGTTTTAAGACGGATACCACCCTACGTACGCAACTAATGCCAATCGTAGCATATGTCTGACTAATAGAGCTTTTTTATTATTAAAGTTAACCTTTACTTACATTTTAATCATAAGAAACGCTCTATTAGCCCGAAACATGACACCAAATAGCATTACATGCGCACATACAGTGGCATCCATCTTCAAAACTCCGGAGGGTGTCTTTAATAGTCTTCTGTATGACAGCCTCACACTGTGTAGTAGCACAGGTTGATTAAAATAATATAATATCTGTGGCAGTTTACCTTGCAGCGTGTCGCGAGTCTCCCACAAATTGATTGGTGGTTAAGTAGATAGAAATTGCATCTTGCATATTTAATAGTATTACTTCTGCTTGTGATTACCAAAATAGCACAGCAGAGTGAGAAATACGTGTGTTCAATATAGCATTGTTGGTAGACGATGGTCTGCATTTTAGTGCATGATCAAGAAATCAACATGCTATAGTTTTTACCCATTTATTCAGGCCCGTAACCAATGAGGGGTCGGCGGGTTGATTCTTTTTTTCAATATTAAAAAGTATATTTTTAATATCGCGCCCTCGTGTGAGGCACTTCGTGTCTCACCATAAGACTAAACGACCCTACCCATGTCAAAATCCTGGCTACGGGCCTGTGACAAAGAACAACAATATTGGTGACTTAGTCAACTTTCATGATGTATATATTACATTTTGTATGTTTTTCTCCTGCTCTATTTTGTACATTCACTGCATGTTTTGTTTTATAATTATTGAAACCGATGAGTTGTAAAGGTCAAGATAACTATGGAATTGACAAACGATAAAATATTCCGAGTAAATTTAACTGCATACACATTTACCACAATGCAGTATTCCAATCTAAATAATTTGTTCACAGCATGCAGTCATGATAATGCGATTAAATATTAATAGCCTGCTATTTTTGATGACTTTACATGATATAATTATTGATATTTTCATACATTCACGCTTGTTACATTTGTACCAGTACAAGTGGAGATGAAACAATTAATGTTAAAAATTAATGTTTGAAAGATTTATGTAGTGAGTTTATAAAATAAATATGAACTGATTAGGTTAAACGTGCTATGTATCACTTATTACAGTGTAAAGTAAGCCTATTACACACAAACATACATTAAATGTAACTATAATATGGTCGCTTACGATAATACAATGTAAAATATACATTAAATGTAACTATAATAATTATGTGTTGCTTAATACATTGTAACATACATTAAATGTAACTAGAATAGGTGTTGCTTATTACATTGTAAAATACATTAAATGTACTTATAATACGTATAGCTTATTAGAGTAAAACAGCGCCCGAAATTCGTGGTGCTAATCGGCAATTCCGCCATAAAACCTATTGCAAAATAGATTTTCGACATTTTGTTTCCATCATTTCTATCAAAGAAAGTCGTGATCATTTCACTCGGAATCATTTTGAATATTGTCTTTCAATATATTAATTTGGTTTATTCTAGTATTTTCTTTAAAATTTCCGTCGCTATGTCATGGCAAAATTAGTTTGCAAACGGAAACCAAGTGATGTTGTAACATTGTCTGAATGTCAAGGCTGACGAAATTAGGCCTTGACATACACACATACATTGCTAAATATTGATTTGGCGCCAGCTGTATAGGTCCACCACTCCAAATCATGCACACTTTGCATATAAACACATGTATGAAGTTTATTTCTGTTGCGAGTCCTTTGCTTGGTCAAACATTTTTAGTGGCCAACACTGTGTTGTTTTGTCTATATAATGGCTGTAAGAAAACGTTATACTTTGTAATACTATTATTTGCTCTACTTATTCTTTAATGTGTGCATTATAATTATTACATGTAATTTATCTGGTGGAGAGGTATTTATATAGGCATGTCGCTTGTTTACCGATCCACTCATTTATTGAATAAATATTGTTTAAAACACACACATACATTAAATGTAACTATAATATGCAAATGAGACATTTCTGCATCCTGTTATATGCACCAATGGATATGTATTCCTGGGGCGGTATTTATCAAACAACTTAAGTTTTGACTTAAGTTTCATTAAACTGAATAAGGTAAAACAACAACGTAAACCTAAGTTTTTCTAGAATTCTTAAGACACCTCAGAAGGAAACTTAACACTTAAGTCAAAAACGTCCAAAACTTATGTCTAGGGGTTGTTTTTTTCTCAGAACTGAAGTCACAATCGTAGAGACT
>JAUTCZ010113434.1:0-14657 GCA_032273805.1 Melanodrymia brightae
TCAAACTGTGTTGCATAAAATTCATCTTCTATTCCCCATCTTCCCCACCATCCACTCCTCAACAGGTCAATTCCTTGATCATAAAATTAATGTATTATTATTATCACTTCATTATGTCACTCTAAAGGACCTAGGGGTGAGATGGGTCGAGGGATCGATCCTCCACAGCACAAAGCATTTTATGGGCTATTTTCCGTTCCAGCCGACTGGTTTATCAAATTCTGTGGTGTATACTATCTTGCTGTTATTCGAAGAAGAGTAGCCCATGAAGCGGCGACAGCGGGTTTCCTCTGTATCAATATAACCCTGCATCTGACGTCCAATAACTGCTGATTTATAATCGATCCAGTGGCGTCGTTAAAAAAACAAACTTTATCTTTATCTAAATGACCTATGGCTGAAATAACTGGGTTGTTGTTAAAGAGTTCCATTCTATAGGTCTACCATGTATCATAATATCCAGGTTTCACACCTAAAAGCCAGTGATTAAACAATGTGCTGGGTTGTTGCTAAACAAAGGTTTCCTTTCTGTAGACCATGTGTGATAATAACCAGATTTCACACCTTATAATAGGCAGTGATTAAACAATGCCTCATAGCTTTGATGTAGCCCATGTATACTCCGTGTAGTAGCATACAGGTTAAGACATCTGGAAAGGTGAAAAGCGAGAAAGCATTGGGATATGTTAATCCCTGGGTAATAGCAAATCGGTTTTGATTGGATTTTACCCTATTACTTTGATAGAAAATCAATCAATCAATCGGACTTCTCTGTGAGGTTTTGTTGACAAATGTGGGCTTGCATAGACATTTCTTTTTTTGTTTTTGTTGGCAGATTGACCTCATATATGGAGTTTCAATTCATCAGGATTCTCCAAACCCTCTGCTGCTTGGTCAGTTTTCATTGGAAAATTCAATACTTATTTTAAAACTTAATTTAGTGTATTACATGTACTTGCTATTTACCTGGCAAAAAAGCAATATGATAATTTTTTTTTTTTTTGCACTATTTTTTTAAAACAATTTAACATCATTCAACAATTAACTTTAATTAGTAAAAATAATTCCTTGTTTGCTGCACTAAACTAGGAGTAACATACCAAAACAATAGTGTATGTCAAATCACAAAGGAAACACTTGTTAATGACCCTTTGGTACATATAATCTGTATATAGGCCAAAAGGTTTTATTACAGACCAAAACTATAAATAATCCAATGGGTTCACTTGGGAAGATCGATCCCTTGATCTCTCTTCCGTCAGACAGCCACTCTTGCACTGAGCTACGTCCCACTCACATTTCTGACTGTGTCGTGGAGTTTACGAGAGGCACACAGTTATCTGCACAATACAGCAGAGCTTGAATCCTTGTACCGGTAATTACTTTAGTTAAATTAGTGAATGTAAAAAGGTTTTGAACCAGTGTCTCATGATTAGCAACCCAGTTTCAAAGATAAATATTTAAATACATGTATTAATAAGGTAAGGACACTGTACACATTTGAGGTAGAATTAAACACTGACAGTATAGCTTACAGTGTTGATCCAAACATTTATAATTTAATCAAATATTCAGACTTCCATTTAATTCTGATTCCATTGTTTTCATTCTGCTGTTAATGAGAAAAATATTATTGTGAATTGTAGCTTTTTTTCTTGCAACACATAATTTGAGTTAGGCTGATTTAAAGTATACAAGAGGCTTCTTAATAACTTTTTATCAAGATGAGTAACTTCGAGTTTGCTGTTCTATTATGTGACATGACAGGTGTATTTTTTTAAATAAACTCTGACAGCAATTTGTATTCCACTGCGTTTTTTAACTCGAACACACGAGAGTTACATGTATCTGATAAATTGATTTATTGATGTATAAATCTGAAATAAACTAAATCATGTTGTTGAATCATATTATGATGTGTAAAGTAAGTAAGTTGATTGACATTCTGTGTTTATTAATCATATTTAACACAATTTTCATAGTTTTGTGAATATTATTCACTGACATTGCTGGCGGGCTAAGTGTTGTGATTCAATTCTTTTTGACAGGCCAACCACTGGAAGTAAAAAAAAATAGATTACGAATCCTTTGTATCTACAATCTCGCTCGGATAGGAACTAGTCAGCATGTTCATCAGTCATCTTCTACAAGTTGTTGCATTGGCCATCTAACAAAAGTATTTATAGTTTTTTTTTCATCTGGTATTGAATTAGATTTTTTAGTTATAAAAATCATATGACTCAGTCTTTTGAGGTAATTGGTCAATATTACGCCATAAAGTATGACATGACAACACATCAATATATTTTATGTTAATGTAACACGTATTATTGCCGTATTATACATATATTATTAGTGAAAAAGCAGTTGCTGATTATAATTATAAAGATGTTTCTGATTGGACAAAAAATAAAAAGACACGCCTGGACCACATGGATTAATTAATCGTTGGTTATGGGGTGTTGAATACAGATATTTTGACACATGGTTTCAAAAGAAGCCCACTGTGATCTTATAGGCTTCTCATTTTGATTAGTAGCAATGGATTTTTTATATGCATTTTAACACATACCACAGGCTTTGATGTACCAGTCATTGACCACTGGACTGGTTTCGCAGTGGACACATGTTTGATATTTAGTTTTTATCCCTGGGTTTTTATGTAGGTGTGAAATACTATAAACATAAAATATTGTAATGCTAGCATCAATCGCCATAGGTAAAATTTGCAACATTTTTGTCAGAACAACTGTTTAAATTGTATTCAGATTTTTTCTTCTGTTTAAAACGTAAGATAAATAATTGTTTGTTTATACACATTGTTTCTCAAAAATGTTTCTTGCGCAAACAGTAAAAACAGACTGAGGGAGTTGTATTTGCTTACATGTGTGCACACTCAAAGTTAGGCTTGGGATTTAGAACTTGTTACACGATTGCATTCAACAATTTACAGTGGTGGTTCGACTTTTTCAGTTTTGATCCCGCAATATTGGGATAGTTACCTTCATGTTGACACATGTTTCAGCCAGCACACTATTTACCAAGTAAATCTATTGTTCATCAACAGTCTGCACTGTGGTGTGAGAATAAGGTGTACAGTATTGTTAAGAGAACTGAACTAACTATAATGAATCAGGCCTTTTCCCATTATTTTTAAGGTACTTACAATTTCAAATTTCAGCCAAATTATAATTTTATGTAAAATTCATGAGTACAAATTTGATGGATTATACATTGTAAAGGGAAAAACAATTGAATTTAAGGCCCTTACAAAGTCCTTACAATAAATTAAGTAGCTTACAATTCCCTTACAATAAATTGAAGTGCTTAGTTAAACAGGTAAGGAGTAGGTGCCCATACTTCTTATGGCTCTGGGGAAACGTCTGTGCATGTTACTGCTTACACAATACAACATGTCTTTTTAGGTACTAATATAAATATGAAATAATTATAAAAATACCTTATAAAAGGGGATTTTATGAGTAATTGTTGGTATTATTACAATAACTACAAATACAATTCTTAAAATAGCCGTTTGAACATGCTAAAGATATATTCTTTTTCAGCCTTTTGAGCTATCATTATCATTGATTACTTTCCCATTACGGTTAGATGCAGTGTATTTTGTTCCATCTGTCAAGTTCTTGTAAAATTCATGAGTACAAATTTGATGGATTATACATCGTACAGGGAAAAACAATTGAATTTAAGGCCCTAACAAAGTCCTTACAATAAATTAAGTCGCTCACAAATCCCTTACAATAAATCGAAGTGCTTAGTAACAGATCACAAGGAGTAGTAGGCCTTATGCATGCCTTATGGCTCTGGGGAAACGTCTGTGCATGTTACTGTTTACACAATACAACATGTTTGTTTAGGTACTGGTACTAATACTAATGTGTTATAGCTATAAAAATACCTTACAAAAAGGGATTTTATAAGTAATTGTTGGTATTATTACTATAACTACACATACAATTCTTAAAATAGTCGTTTGAACATGCTAAAGATATATTCTTTTTCACCCTTTTGAACTATCATTATCATTGATTACTTTCCCATTACGGTTAGACGCAGTGTATTTTGTTCCATCTGTCAAGCTCTTGTGACAACTGGTTGGTAAGCATTTGTGTTTAAAAGACTGATCAAATAACATTACTCGTGCTTGTTCGAAACTGTTAATAGACTGGGTAATATTTGTTAGGGAGAGTTTCTGTTGCTGACAATATTTGTTTTTTGTGGCCCCGCGCAATTTCTTTCGATGAGGTGCAAATACAGTTTGAAATCTACCGCTGCGACAACAGCCAGTTTTGTGACATAGGGATCTCGTTTTTCTGCCTTTTTGACGGATGGGTGGAAAGGTGACAACAGCACTCAATTTACATGATCTTTTGCAGGGAATTAATTGCTAATTGGCGTGTTTGACGAGACTGACGTGTCAACAGGTACAGCTTGTAGCCAGATACACTGGACAGTTATCACATACGATAACGGAAAGCATGTCTCCACTTTTATTCATTCTTTTGGCATCTCTTCAATTTGGTAAGAATCTTTTTTTCATAATTAACTATGTTTAATAAACTTCTTTCTTTTTTACAAACAGTTTACATTGTATTTTATTAGGATTTGTGTAATTGTTAAAGTCACAGATTTAGTTAACGTTTGGTTGCTACAGAAATGTTTTATTTTAATTAATAAACTATCTCTTATGATTTATTTAATATCATACTGTGTAAGTCAACTTTTATTTGCCATTGAGAAATTTTATTTTAATTAATGAATAAGATATTTATTATTATATACATGTATTTGTTTAATTGTTACTGTAGTGCAAATTAACTGTATTTGCTATAGAGATATTTTATTTTAATTAATTAATTAATTAAGATATTATTTCTTTAATCACGCACTTAGTTAACTTTTATTTGCTATATAATAGAGATGTTTTAGTTGAATTAAGATATTGATTATGGTGTTTTTAATTGTTAAAATCATACAAAATAACTTTTATTTCAATTAATAAGGTACTATATTTATTATAATTTGTTAAATTTCTTTATTTTATTTGATGTACAGTTACCTCATTTTAATTAATAAAGTATTAATTATCATGTTTAATTGCTAAAATCAATTATCATGTTTAATTTCTAAAATCACAAACTTTTTCCTATTTTATTTAATGTAGAGATATTCTGTGATTATTTTATCATATCGTGCTTTATTATAGAATGATGGTTACTTCTTTAGCCAGATAGTGATACCATTAATTGTAGATAAATTTATACTGTGAATTCTGCCTTAACCGATTGTATGAGTTTGTCTCAGATTTATTTATATTTGTCTTCATATTTTATATACAGTCAAACCTGTCTTAAGCAGCCACCTAAGGGAGTAAATAAAAGTGGCCTCTTAAGACAGGTGGCTGCTTAATACAGGTCATAATGCACTAAAATTGATGATTTGGTGGAATATTATGGTGACCCTTTAAAACAGGTGGCTGCTTAATACAGGTGGCCGCTCAAGCAGGTTTGACTGTACATGTGAATTAAATAAATATTTACATAATTATTTATGTGAAAGCAATGAAAGGGAGCAAGCAAGCAGGAGAGACGATAAAAATTAATAAGGAAAGAATTGTATTTTTGCTGATGGGAAAACCGCAGATCTAATATTTGGGTTAAAACATACAATAACACTGGTTATTTTTGGTCGGAAATCAAAATTCGTACTTTAATTTAGGATTACGGAAATTCTATTTTAAAGTAAAATACTGTTATTTATTGATATTTTGTAAGCCGTGTAGCCTACATGTTTCAATAGATTACTTATTAGCATTGTACTTCAGATGTATTAGTTAACGTTAAGTAGTGTATACATTGGGTATTAGTAAAGTTTGTACATGGTAGGCCTAGCCATAGTTAGACAAATTTATGGATCACACTAATTGTCCCACCCACTGGCATTTTGAAGTATCTGTCATTCTGCAGTTTGTATGTAAATATTGTAGAAACAACAACTGTTTCCTTGGCACTGCAAACTTTTTAAGACACGTAGAACATTCAATGCTATAATGTTGCATTCCATCAACATGTTGAGGAAAAAAGATGACTTCTTGATTTTGACCACAACAATGCTCAGACTCCCACATGTATACATATAAATAATAATCATTTCTAACTTCATATGGGTAAAAGTTATTTGTAACATTAATTTTGATAATCCATGATAAATATGTAACCTGTTGTGCCATTATCTTGGTTTGTTAAAAATCATAAAGTGAAATTACACAAATGAATCCAGTGTTGGCTTTCTCAGCATTCAGTTCAATATTATACTTACATGTCTTTTAAAATACAAAACGAATACATACATTAATGCTAATAACACATTAATAAATACAACTATTTTAAAAAGCAACTGACAATTCTGATAAAATTCTTAATCAAAGTGATAAAATAACAAAGCAATAGCAGTAGTTCAGATCTATGGAGTGTATCATGTCACAGTGTCTCACTGGGTCATTTGAGCTAAAATTATGCATAATTACCAGCACATCAGATCTTCCACAATTTTCAACACAGATGTGTTAATCAATCAACTCTCTCCATGTATTTGATCACTTTTATCAGGCATGCACATAACACTGCAAACAAATAATTAGTACAATTTCTCATTTGGAGTGGTAAAAATTCCTTTAATTAACAAGTTACAGTAATTTCCATATTCAGATGGATTTGGGGTGTTCTAAACAACCTGAAACATTGTTGTAAAAGCAAAATAAATTTGTCCCCTGTTCTAAACAAAATTTTTTTTTTTTGCTATGGAAAACCCACATTTTTTGAAAACATGAACCAAAAAAGAAAAATGTGAAAGAGAATCCTAAGTACAGACCTGATGGCTTTATTATATATTTTAGAAATTGATATTTGATATTTATAGATGTTCATTTTATTACATTTGTAACGATAAATACTATTTGAGATCAAATTAAGTCAATTTGATTCCATGGACATAAAAAATAACATATTAATATAAAATTATGGATTTATTGTATGTCTGAAAATCTAACCAGATATCCATTAACCTCGTTGACATGATAATACAGCAACAGCACTGAATGTGTTATGTCTGGGGACATGATTTATCATCATCAAATACAGACATGATCTAATGTCTTAAGACGTCACATCATATAAGCATCACCTATATAAATATGTAACTGTACTATTAACGTCAGACAAACCAGACTGGTAGGCACTGGGTTCAGATTATATCAATCAAGGCAATGGATTTTTAATGCCAACATTGACTCCAAAACACCAATGGTAATGGGTAATGTGTTTTAACGCCTTCATCCATCCAAAGGATGTTGTAGGGGGTGCTGGAACCGAGAGCTCACTCTGATTATGGTCAGACCACACTATCAGTTCCAGATTGCACCAATGGTTCAATAACTGGTATTATAAAGGCTGTGGTATGTGCTATCCTGTCTGTGGGAAAGTGAATGTAAAAGATCTCTTGTTGCTTATGGAAAACATGTAGATGCATTGTTTGGCAACTGCTGGTTTCGTCTGTCCTGGGCAGACAGTTAAGACAGCTGCATGACCAGTACTGTAGGGGTGTAGCGATACAAGGAATTATGATACGATGTGTATTCTGATGTATAGGTCATGATACTAAATGTATCGCGATACATAACTTTTGATATCAAACTGTTCCCATCACAGAGAAGACTTTAGTTGTAGTTTATGGAACATGATAACCGTACACATAAGTGTTGAAACTCATCACACAAACTTTATTGCATGCTGTTCAGTACATTTGTACTACCAATTGGCAAATTTAAAATGTTGATGCCATTTTTATGCCAATGTATTAAGACGATATATCATGATACAGCTGACTTTAATAGATTGTCGTATCGTGGACCTCGTATTGCAATACGATACTCTATCGCTGTATCATTACAGCTCTAATGACCAGGACAGCATGCTTGAATCTTAACAGAATATATGCACTCAGCAGGAAAATAAGTCAAAACAACAGCTACAACATCAATACATACCCAAAAACCAAAAACCATTTAATTCAAAGCTCATGCTGTTGTGACATTTGGTAGTTTTACAATTTTCATTGTTTGTTCATATTTATAAATACATTTCTGCACTCTATTATATTTTCTTAATTTATTTACAATATTTTTCATTCTTAATCTGTTTTGTAATTTTTTCGCTATGGTTGCAATTCGAATCGCTACCAGATTCTGTACACTAATTCCTTGGTAACATCTAATCTGTGGAAGATGCAACAAAGATAAAGTGTATTAACCTAACTACAGCATTCTTGACATTAGTTTCACGTCAAATTATGATGAACATATCGTCAAATTATGATGAACATATCGGAGATATAATGTGATTTTACATCAGACTGTTGAGTTTAGACAGTTGTGATGTGTGACTAAATAGATTAATCTCACACTCTGTTGTGTGGTAAAAATAAGTTAAAATTGATTCTTAGACTTCAGGCTTCAGCTCATAATAGAAACAGTGTTGTGCCAGTATTCATAATGTTGTACTCATAATTTTCCCTTCAAATATATTTTGACAAAGATGAAAGAAAAAAAGGTTGGAAAAAAAAACAAACAAAAATCATTGCTCATTTGTTATAAACTGAAGTCTGTTTTGTTTAGTACAGATATCTAGTTGTGTCTAAACTAACTTATTTATCCCAAATTGGATTATTGGCATATTTTGCCAGATCATGTTGATCTGGGTTGGACATGAACAGAAGTATTTAACATGTACTTCCAGTAATGGACAACTATTACAGCAAAACACATTTACTAGTCTATGATGTTCACTATAATCATTCATTACTGTGCTGAAATTTGACCATGCAAGAGGTATATTCTAATCAGTATAATTTTCTTTTTTAAATGTGTCAATATGAACTGGAATCCTACATATAAATTTAAATTAATTAAACGGTGACACATTGACTGACATTGAAAATATGGTCCCATTTACTAAGTCATAAAAACACATTATTATAATTATTAAGAAATTTGTAAAAAAAACAAACAAAGAAGTAAAAAAACTAATTGATAGATCTTTATATCAATGACAATATACTGTAAAACAGGTAATATTGGCGGCTGTAAATTTTTCCGATTTAAAAAATATATATTAACTCGTGATATGTAATTTTCGCATTTCAAGAACTCTGTAAAACAGGTAATATTTGCGGCTGTAAATTTTTCCGATTTAAAAAATATATATTTTCAAGAACTCTATTGTATTTTTTAATGGTTATAATTGCTAGTAATGATTTACATGATTGTAATTTTTCCTGTTAAAATAGAAATATGTAAATCACGAAAAATACAGACTCGCGATTAATACCAATTTTACAGTATTTATTATCCATTGTCAGAATTGAGCAAGTTTACTAGATGAATTATCACCACTACTGACATGATCTTTGATTGACTATTACACAGCACTGGCTTTAAACTGATGTCACATCTACAACTATAAACGTACACTCAGCTGCTGCAGTCAGTGTGTTACTTTGCTGCTGAACCGATCCCTTTGTATATAAATGTTGTAAAGTATGTTTTCCATCTACTCTGCCAGGCTACAACTGCAACAACTGAGCTCGCTCTCTAGTAACTAACTGTGCCCAGAGGTGGGGAGGGGGAGGGGGGAGGTAGGGGGTGGTGCCCAAACCTCTTTGGATATTGCCACCAAAAAGACTAAAGTGTTTAAATCAATCAATCATGTTTTCCATCAATGGATAAAAGTACATGTGTATTAGGATTCTCTGGAGACCATGTGTTGACATAACCATTCACTTGACATTATGATGATCAATTAATTAATGTACTGTGGTTATGTCTTTAAACATTAAAAGAACAACTAAAACAAAAAAAACAAAAAACATTTTATCATTTATTTTTTATCTTCTCGGAACATTGTGAATTAATTGTTTCAGAATTCATGAGCAAATATTTGATATTAATTTTTTATTTTTGTTTCATTTGCTTGTATTTGCAGGTTGTCACGATATCTTTGGTCAGACTACTGAGATGGTGCAGACTGAGGGCAACACTAACATTACAACACACAGACAGCAGACGCTTCATCCAATAACTCATCTATCAACATCAGACGAGCACGCTCTACACACATCATCACCACACCGAGACACTTGGAAAATTACCACTGCAGCATCTGTAGAAAGTGAAATTTCACAACTGACAACGGATTTACAACATAGAAGTGATTATTCGCAACATGCTGCAGATCAAACATCGGCGCAAACTCAGCACACAGCAACAAATTCTCCTTCTGCATCAATGCAATCCCAGCTTACTTCAGAACATTCCCATCATGGTGTGAGATCTTCTACACAGCACTCGGTTACTGTACAAAGAATGGTAGTCAATTCAGGTCATTCACAAACACAGATTGAAAGTTCTCATGGGACTGTTTTGATAGTAACAAATTCTGATGAACCCGCAAGTCAGTCATCCTCAGAGCACCGTGAGATTTCAGTCATGAAGCAATCGTCCAGATTCAGCCAATCAGAACGATTGTACTCGAGCACAAATGTCTTCAGTACAGTTGAACCAAGAAGTTTAGAGACAGATAGAAGGATGACCTTGACATCAAGTCTGAAAGATTCTGTAACTGATGTTACCTTCCATGATGAGGGAACCATAGAAGCTGTTCATCTACAGAGTTCATTGACAAGTAATGTGTATAGTATGTCACATTCCCATTACGTAAGTGAGATATTTGCAAGTGTAACACCGCCTCTTGAAACCACAGCTGTGGACAATACAGTTTCTACTTTGATGAAGGAGATCGTTTCAGGACAGATCTCTTCTTCCTCTAGTGAAGTCTTCCAGCAGTCGACAGTCTTGTCAGATGTTAGCCGTTTAGCCAGTAGAACACCCCAGAGTGGCAAACTCAGTCAAATGTTTGCAACTCACTTGAATACAACAGCCATAGTAACTTCCCCATCTACTGAATCTATAGTCAGGGTACCGTCATCCCATGTTTCTGAGTCCTCTGAAGTCTTTGTTATATATTCAACAAATATCCAATCAGATATGGCATCGTTTTCACACAGTGCAGCATTTTATCCAAATTCCACCATCTTTATCAATGCTCCAGCTGCTGGCACCGGTAAACCACCAGTAGGTGAGTCTAACTACAGCAGATATTATACTAGTAGTTTACACTCAGAGATGGACAAAACACAAACATCCATGCTTGAAACATCTTTACAACAAGTTATACACCAGAGTACAGCGCGTATTGTGGAGAGCGAAGAATCACAATTGATTTACAGTTCTGTGTCAAGCACTGAAGCTGGTGTGTTGATGTCTAGTTACAGCACACTCACTAAGGTTATGGACGCACTTTCATTTTACAGTGAGAGTATCACACCCAGTGTGTCCAAGTTTATTAATGTAACACGTACACAACAGGAACAAAACACTGTCTTCTCAAATACTACTGGAGAATCTACTGGTATCACTCGATCAAGTGATGTGCATTCAGAACTAACAACATCCTCTATGTTACATCAGGATATTACTCCCACATCAGTTTACCAGTCTATAAATACTAATTTCACTTCTCATACAGCTGATGTCGTATCTACCGTTGTCATGGAAAGAACATCGTCAATCAAACCGGACAATATATCAACCACGACACCAAGGATTCTCGAAATAAGAGATGTTAGATTTCTATTTGTATTCCGTGGTGACTGTCATCTTATTCAAAATAACTCTTTACTGTTTGGAGAATTCCTTTTAGGGTTAGTTAACGTTTTATCAAAGAAACTGAATATTCCAAAGCATAAGATTAAAGCGGATAACTTTTCCTGTGGATCTTTAAAGATATATGTTACTCTTCTGAAAGTACCGTACCATCAAGTAACAAACATCCTGAAGAATCTAATTACTTCGCACTCCTTTACCGTAAAAATCTTTCTGCAAAATAATATAGCTACATTTGATGCATTTCACATAGAAGAAGTCAAAGTTCTCCCTGGTAGTTCCGGCATTTTTGATATGCCAAATGATGGCCTGGACGAAGTTGATATCATTGTTATCATTGTGGCTTGTTGCATTTGTGGCATTTTGCTTAGCATTGGTGGAATTCTGTGCATCAAGGAATGCTACAGAAGAAAATACGCACAGTCGTTTGACTTAATTGAAGTTCCAAATGTCAATCTAAAACTGGAAGATTTCACCTTAACAAGGATTCCACGAGCCAAAGCTATCTATAATGAAGACAGCGTTACAATGCAGTCATACACGGATAATTACGGCCAGCATGTTGCAAAAGGGAATGAGCAGCAGTCAAAAAGTAACAATGGCGTGCATGTACGCATGAATAAAAACACAGATGGAATAGTGATAGGGATTGTTGGGATGTCGAAGGGGAAGAATGAAAACAATAGTGGTAGGAAAGCTAAATGGTGCAGTTCAGCATCATTGGAGAATAGTAGTGGTGCTGCAAACCCTTCCATGGAGAATCTCCTTCCCAGCAGCAGTGACAGTCACACAACCGAGGGAGCTCATAATCCAATTTTTGTTGATGATGAATGTGCCTCCTGTTCCAATGACAGTTACTCTAAAAGCAGCTAAGTGTGCTGCTTGAGTTGGCTTCAAAATATAAACACAATGCTCTCTGTTTAAACCGGTATCAGTTTCATCTAGAAGTATATCTAAACCAGATAGATCTTATACTCCCAAAAAACCATTGTCTAATCTGACACACCAAGAAATGATCTGAACAGACAAAAATATGAATTTTTCAAACTTTGCACTAAATTTTGTCTTTATTCAGTTATTCAAGTCCTATACTAAATAACTATAATAAAAACTTCTCTCTCCAACCCACAATAGGAGAATTCCTAAAACCAATACAACACATTTTTCGTCCATTTTTGCCTCTATATAATAAAAATATCTGTACACTGACAACAGGCACTTTTGTCTGTTCCACATGTATCTGGTTTAGAAAGAAGCCATTCGCAGTATAGTCATGTACATTAAGGTAGTCTTGTAAATATTTGTCTAATATACAGATAGAAATTTTAGTTTGAATCCTATTTTATCTTCTGCCTATGTCAACATCCTTATTATATATCAGTCCCAGGCCCATATTAAGAATTATCTGCAGGATGGTTCATGTTTTCATTAAATGGACCTTCAAATTCAATAGCAAAAATATTTTTAGATTAGCAGACCAAGAGTTTAATTTAAATAGTGGGGTTTTTTTTAAATATGTATATACAGTATGTACAAAGTTCAGATATTTGTGTAATTGTCAAATAACATGTTTGATTGCAAATATTAAGTTGATATTTTCTCAATGAAAAAATTGGACTTGATATTTTTCATGAGATAAAATAAACATTATGTCACAACAATACACAAATGTTCTTTTTATTATATATTAATTTTGTACAAAATGTTCATAGGAATGTGCACACAGACTTTTTATAAAAGTGAAATTGGTGCTGAACAGACTTAAGGTTTGATGTGACAGTCGAGGAGAGAAGTGAGATATAGATGGCCGATATTTTTTCACTTGAGAGAAAATGATGGTTATTTTAACTTGAGAGAAAACAGGACTGTTATTTTCACTGTAAACTTCACTATTTTATCCTATGTTATATAATATAATATTTTTAAGTAGTAAACATAGATTGTATATAGTAGACCTAATATTTAGATGATGAATTAAAAAACCATAAAAATATAATATTATTGAGTTTTAGGTACCGGTATGTGTGTAGTAATACTACAGGGGTTACATTTTGTTTTTAGGTCTAAAAAGCAATACCTATCATGTTTAAGTTACTAGCATTCAACAACTAAATGCACAATGCTTTCTATTTTTCTACAAATGCTTAAGTAATACCAACTATACACTTTGTGACAAATGTCACTGATTGGTCATATTATATTGTTGATTGGAAATGGTCAATTTGTATCGTTTGCCTGTCTTATATGATTTATATGCAATGGATATGGTACCACTCAGTGGACATGTAGGTTGTACAGTGGCGCATGGGTATATTAAATCATGTATTCATACGAGACCAAATATTTCTGTCTCTGTAAAGCTATTTTCATATTTATAATCTTTTTTTTTTATTTGGATATTTTATATTTACATTTTTATTTTCATTGGTTTTAACTAAAGCCTATTAAAATTGTACATTAAATATAAAATATTTAAATCATTAGAAATGTATAATATGCTTTACCAATTTGATAAACAACACCCATTCATTATCACTTTTCCTTAGTAATGACCTCGAGTGACCTGCATTGTTCTCTGCATGTCTGGTCTATGACGTCAATGGTTTTGACTGCATATTCATTTATTGAACAGCATAAGAAATGCTCAGAAGTTTCAATGGGATGTGCACAAAGCATGTGGTTAATTAGCTTAATTTCTTTGTATAGGGGTGTCAGAGAGAGAGAGTTATTCCATTGTGTATTGAACAGGGGTTTTAAAACAACACACATCTGTTCTTTGCTCTATGGTTATGGTTATAACTTATTTACGTGCTTATATCCAATTAAGGTTCAAGCACGTCTGTCGTGGTCACACAGTCCA
>JAUTCZ010113545.1:0-14654 GCA_032273805.1 Melanodrymia brightae
AATAATATTAATTTTAAACGTTAACACAATGACGTTTTGGCTCTTATAAATTGATGTTATAGTCACTTTTAACATTATACTGTTAATAAATTAATTCGGTGTACATGTATATTGTATTGCATGTATTGCTGTGAAATGATCAGCAATCCAAATAAACATATTTGTATAAAATAAATCTGTTTTCGGTGGTTGTTTTCCATCGTGAAAAGTGTTGGGACATTCGGTCACATTCCAACCAGTGATCCATGACTGGTCCATCAAAAACTATGGTGTGTGCTATTCTGTCTTTGGGAAGGTGCATATAAAAGATCCCTTGTTGTTATTCGGTAAGAGTAGCCTATAATTATAATGACAGCTGGTTTCCTCTGCGTCCAAGTGTCGATATAACCATGCATTTGACATCCAATGACAATGTGATTAATAATCAATGTGTTCCAGTGGTGTCGTGAACAAAAGTTAGTTTTAGTGAATACCTTGTAGTTTAAGTTATGTCAAGATCTCTTCATGAGTTTTTATGGATACTGTGTAATCTAATAAATGCCAAATTTTGGTTGGGGTGGGTGGGGAGAGGAGGGGAGGGGTTGGGTGGTGCTTTGGGCAAGGGGAGACAACAAGGTTCTATGGTGGAGGAAACATTCTAAGGTGTCTGACATCCAATAACCGCTGATTTATAAACGATGTTTCTAGTGGCATCGTTAAATAAAACAAACTTTACATTCTAAGTTCTACCCATGACCTCTGGTGGATACCATGTAATATTCCATTATTTACCTATAATATTTGGTGGGTGTTACAGGTATGAACGTGGTCATATGCCAATACCCAACATCTTTTATAGATAGTGAATACCATTTAATATGCCAGGATCCGCAAATCTTCTTCAACAGATAGCATGTACTTTACCTTACCATGATTTACTGTTATCCATTGTTATGCTGGCAACCTGTATAACATTAAATGCAGGCAGTGCACATACTTCATTTATAGCCTATTTACATTTTTCTCAGTTTTGGGGAATGTTTGTTTGGCATTCTGCTGTCGATCGTTATACATAAACACCATGTGCCTTTCATTGCGGTCATTAAAACAACTGTCTGCAATTGGTGTTTTGTTTTTACCACCAAGTACAGGTTTCTCAGTGAGCCCTAGCCCAAAACACATTCCATACAAGTTTCATGTGACACAAGAATTTCAACAAGTTATTGTACCATCAGTAGGCCTATGCGTACTGTATTTTTCAGATATACATATTATACTGTTTTTATTTCTTTTATGAGTCACAGCAAGTCTAGATAGTTTGTTTGTTTGTTTGTTTAACGACACCTCTAGAACACATTGATTAGAAATCGGCTGTTATTGGATGTCAAACGCATGGTTTTATGGACACTTGGTCCTAGAGGAAACCTGCTGCCACTACATAGGCTACTCTTCTTCATATAACAGCAAGGGATCTTTTATGTGTACTTTCTCACAGACAGGATAGCATACACCACAGCCTTTGTTGGAATGGGAAATAACCCAATGGTTCCCCTGAGAAGGATCAATCCTTTGACCCATCGAGCCGCGGGCAGACGTTCTACCGCTGAGCTATGCCCCTCTCCCGCACAGCAAGTCTAGATTTCCAGAAGTACAACCACCTGAATATTCTCGAATATAATTGTTGCAATTGAAATATGCAGTGCACAAAAAACACTAATTGTGTCCAGATGTCTGTAACTGCTATTGATGCACCACAGAGATGTAAATGGCAAATCAATTGTTTAAAACCATATCTCTGCACACCATAGAATCAAAAGGATATTTTGAAAATCTGTAAAAGAATGAACTCATGGCACCTATATCTTACAGCAGTACAGGTGTCTATGATGAAATGATCAAAATGTACCTGTTTTAAACAACGTAATAATAAGCAAAATAGAAAATATATGTTAATAAAATATTTTTTTAAATCTAGATTTTTTTGGGTTAAAAACTCCCCAGCCCAACCATCTCTGTCTACCCTGGAATGATGATCTGTTATTCTCCTATTATTGATTGAGTGAGAGAGAAATCAGCAGTGCAGTAAAAAGTAAAATTATGTATTATTGCCCGATTGTTTTGGTATATGCATAGATAGAATAAACAGATTGTCTAGTGAGTTATTGTGTGTCCCCGCTGACTGCTGCATGTTGATGAATATCTCTGGTAATGTTATGTAATTGTGACAGCAGTGTGAATGGCTGGTGTCCGCCTGTTGACTCACTGATGTTTTATAATTATATTAGTCTTACAAATGTTTACAGATTCCATATGGATGTGGTAACATACTTTAAATTAATTTGAGAATAAGAGAATGACAAACATGCTCACATTGTCTAAACTTGTTTGAGTCATTAAAAAATATACGACATAATCCAACAAGTACATGTACCAACTAGCTCCCTGACACAACCAGTCCTAACTAGCTTTCCCAAACAACCCACCCTCCTTTAAAACTCCCATACACAACATCACCAGTCCAAATAACTCCTCCACACCATCAACCTTACTTAACACCCTAGGCATATGAGTGTATCAACACCTGTTCTCCAAAAAAGCCCACTGTTTCCACATAGGCTATTCTTACTGAATAACAGCATGGGTCCTTTATGTGCACTTTGCCACAGACAGGATAGCACATACCACAGCTTTGATGAACCAGTTGCAGAACAGGAGATAGCCCAACTCTTCCACTGAGCAGGTTTGATCCTTCAGCCTCTCGGACCTACATGTATGGAGGACGCTCTTGCACTGAGCTATGTTTCTCTCCTCCTCCACATGAGATGCACCACCAAATTGGTCAAGAAAACAGCCTAAGGACCAGATTAGATTTAAGTTAAGGTGTGGTACGTGGGGTGATGGGGATGTGGGCAACAGCATAAAAATACATAATAAATATGTGTCGTTTTCAAAATGAAAGCATGGTGTGTTTTACATAGTACGCTGGAGCGGGACGTAGTCTAGAGGTAGAATGTCCGCCTGTGGCAGGATAGGTCGTGGGATCTATCCTCCACAGCGCAAAACATTTTACGGGCTATTTTCTGTTCCAGCCAGTGGTACATGACTGGTTTATCAAATTCCGTGTTGTGTGCTATTCTGTCTATGGGATAGTGCATATAAAAGACCGCTTCCTGTTTTTCGGTATGAGTAGCCCATAAAGCGGCGACAGCGGGTTTCCTCTAAGACCATGTGTCAATATAACCATGCATCTGACGTCCAATAACCTCCGATTTATAATCGATGTGTTTCTAATGGCATCGTTAAATAAAACAAACTTTACATAGTATGCAATTCTGCCTGGACTACAGGCCTTTATATTATGCCTATAGAGCCTGCTTGATAACCACATATAAAACAACAACTTGTGTCTATACTTGTCAGGCTGCAAAATGACCGGGTTCGCATCGCAAAAAGCGATTCAAAATCTTGCGATCGCGATGCAATATTATTACTCATGCATATACATGTAAGTGCTAATCAAATTCCAGTAGATACTTTTCAATTCCCTATCCAGTAAACAAAACTGCTAATCACAATTTTAAAAACAAATTGCACCCTGCTTGTAAGCTTACAGTATTTTATCAATTTGTTCAATTATCGTAGAATATTAAAATTGAGTAGATCTTGAAATGATTAAGTGATCAATCACAGCTGAAAGGTGGTATTCAGTATTGATGTATGTATTTCTGTGTGGGTGTTTCCCATCATCACACAACACTGATTTCACACAATGCACTTCTTAACCCATTTAGATCACAAACTCCGATTACTTTTATACATCATGAAATAATTTTATTGCTAGTTAATGTTTTTCTACCATTAGAAAGAGTAAACATGATTGTGTTGTTATTACATCTAAAACATCTTTTTATTTATCGGCTATGATGCTTGTTTTCATTTTGTTCAAACATTTATAAAAATAATATTACTTGGAATTGGACTTTTATGCATAGCACAGTTAGATTTTAGGGCAAGGCCAACGGAATTGTAGGCTATATAAAATCCTACAACCCACCCCACTCCACCCCATCACCACCCTTAAGCTTGTAATTAACCCACGTTCAAAATTCTCCGATGGTCCTGATGGGAGATTTTCAGGGGTGTGTACACTTTTAATATATTTTTATCAAAAAGATGTTCAAAACCTCCCATTTTTTTCACATTCCTAAACATTTTGAAGTCTTCCTTTTTCAAATTCCTGTATATGTCCCTGATAGGAAATCTCTTATATGTTAGAAGTTTTTTATGGTAAACAGAATTCACTACTCATGTTTTTTATTATTTAAAATATCTACCTCATCAGTATTAGTCTCAGCAAAGACTTGACAAATACCAATTCATACTCATGACGAATCCTCTATTTATTAAACTGTATTTAATAGTCAATCAGTTATGATGTAAAACTGGTTTTATTAAACTGTAATGTTCAATCAGTTGCACATCAGATTATGTAACTGTAATCCTGCAATGAGAGCTAGCAATGTGAGTGATGCCCTGTTATGCACGCTTACATCAAGTTGTGTCATGATGAGTTGATCTGCATACCAATGTCAGTGCACCCATCATCCTCTCCTAGTATTTCCTGGTCAAAGAGCACCAGTACCATACACACCACACACACATATACACACACCACACTAGCTCATCGGTCCCTGTCAACAGCATGTTAATCAGGTCCAGTTTATAATGGCATACATCACAGTTTTGCACAGTAATTAAGCTAGTTTTCACTTTTCAAAGTTGATAACGGGTTCCTTTGAGGTGTTGACACTTTCATAATATATTTTGTGTGGATGTAAAGATTGCATGTTATGTTGCAGAAGTTGCTAAAGGTGAGGTTTAAATTTGTATTAACTTGGTGTAACAAGACAGTCGGATAGATCTTCCCTTAAACTTTGTATATTGGTTGATATAAAAAAAAATCAGGGAAGATCTATGGGACTAAACAAGACATTGATTACATAAATAAGACATTGATTACATAAATTATTCTGATAAATTTATATACTGTAAATGATATAAATTTTAGAAATAAAGAAAAAATCAATGCTAAAAATGTAAAACAAATATTCAAATATTTTGTGCAGTATTTGTTCTGGTTGCATTGATTATAGCAGTACAGGGGCGATACGGTGTTAAAAATAGTTGTATGGCCCGAGGTTACCAAGGGCAACTGGGTCGAATATGAGTGTCCATATGAATGTCCGAAGTACAAGTATTCTAGGTGCTCGGGGCATAGTGTAGAGCAATTTAGGGTATTTTTTCTAATTTAATTTTTATATGTTGTTGGGGAATCCAAAGCCATCGATGACTTTTAATTTTTTTTTGAGCCATGTATGACTTTTCTAGTAGCAAAGTTTATTATCTGTTGGTATGAGGAGATTTGTTTTTATTTTGGAGTGTCTGAAAAGCGAAAAATCAGATTTCATGACATCCATCTGTTATTGAGCCATAAATTTACCTCCTTTCTTACAGTCCAATATTTACTTAGAAAATGGAAAACTCCATTAATTACTACTACATGTATATTACATATAACATTTTAGTAAACAAAGCTAATACATTTATTGTAACATAGTTCAAATACTGTTACTGGTATGTATGATGACTAAATCATTGTGAGTAAGTTGATTACTTATGTTACATGTGGATTCCTAAATCCCAGCTGCTTGTTAACTGTGCTGTAACACACTCCCCAGGATGCCACAGATCAATGATGTAATAACTTCAGATTGGGAATAGTGGTGCATGTTCATCTGTTGTATTTGACAGCTGGAATGGATATGTTACTTCAGTGGATAGATATACTAATTAACACAAGATTATCAACACCTCTTTATTACATGTTAATCTTCTCACTTTTGTATATCCTTAATTGTTGATCTCATTTCTGGTCTGTTTGGTTTGTAGTACATGTTTTGGAGATTTGTTTGTCATGGTTGAGGTATATTTTTCACATTTTAGCCTCCGGGCAAGGCAATACGAACACTTAGTTCATACTGCATGCACTTTGATCTGAAATGAGATATTTCACAATACCCTGTTTGACTTTTTTTCTATGACATATAGGTAATATATATACATGTATATACATGTGTATTCATTTTACTTGTGGTGGTGTGGGACATATTAGTGCAAGAGCACATGCGTGAGGTACATGTACAAGAGGTTGAAAGATCGATCCTCTTCAGTGGAGGAGCAGGGTGTAGCTCAGCGCATAAATGTCTGCGTGAGGTTTGATAGGTCGACGGATTGATCCTCCGCAGTGGATCCTTTGGGCTGTTTCCTGTTCCAACCAGTGATCCATGACTGGTTCATCAAAGGCTATTGTGTGTGCTTGTCTGTGGAAAAGTGCATATAAAAGATCCCTTGCTGTTATTCGAAGACAAGTAGCCTATGTGATGACAGCTGGTTTCCTAGTGTCGATATAACCGCTACTTTCCACAGAATGTATAGTTGCAACTGTTCATTTGATTCATTAGTTCATTTCGTAGGGTTTGTAAGCAATAGAATAATACTCTCATACCCATTAGAGATTGTTTTCCTCACAACTCATGTTTTCCATATGTATAAAACTCACTTTCACTCATTAGATACATTTGGAAACCACTCATTTTGAGATAAACAATCTCAAATGGGCATTCGTGTATTATTCTCTATATAAATAATAAAAATTATCTAGGATAGCTGCTGACCAGAGTTAATATTGTCTGTACCTCAAATAATATATAGACACCATTATGTTTACATCTTAATTGTTTATTTGCAGGTTGCCAGTGAAGTGATCGAGTCATTCAGTACATAGAATGGAGCTAAAACAAGCCATTAGAATCGGACACTACCAACCTAATGATGACTTAATGGTTACAGGACTTGATGACAGCAATTAGAACCTCGTCTATACTTGGTGTGTATCCATTACATTCCTATTGTTAGGGATGTCGTCCTGTCAGATCGGTTATGGAAAAGAACCGATTGTTTGTTATTGTGATGTGTCTGAGCATGTGCAGAGCTCACAGGATATTAACACATGGTAACGATGACACCCAGTTCAGACAACATTATGACAAGTTGAAGAGCAATGTGTTTTCTAGTTACATTCAAAATGGTAACTTAATCCTAGCTGCTTTAAGCACTGGTTTGGTATATTCACTTCCATCTGATGAGAATACAGCAAGTAATGCCTGGAGGTGGAGAATTATGGGAAGACATTTTGAAGCTCATAATGGCGAATATACCAAAAGACAATCCATTGTTCAGTTTAAACTGGCTTCCAGGCAGGGAAGGAAATTGCTGACAGATGCTACAGACCCTTGGCAGCAACTCTCTGATAAACATGGCACAAAAGTTGCAGAAACAAATTATCATGATACTTCGTTCAAAGAAATCAAATTTATTGAACAACTTTGGAGAAAGCTACAGGGCAGTTTTCATCCTATAGAATTGCAAAATGCTGCTCAGAAAACAAACAGAGACAATTACATAAATAGTTATGAAAGGCCATCATTACAGAAGAGAAATCAATATATCACATTTGTCCATCGTGTTAGGAAATCAGTGAATGAGTCCGGAAATAATTCAATTAAGTCTTCTAAAGGAATTGATAAATTTAACCATCAACAAGTGGACTCTGATCTGTCGACAAAAAATACAACTTCAACTAAAAAAACATTGGGCTCAACTAATAGTATTAAATCTGGTGACAAAAAACTCAATTCAGTGAAAAGTTACACAGTTTTGCAGTCTAAAAGTTCAACAAGTGCTTCAAATATATCTAACACTTCCATACATCCTGTGCGAGGTGGAAGTGTAACCAACCAGACCCATGTTGTTCACACAGTAACTATAACTAGTACTCTAGCTCCAAGCACTGTGAACAGCTTCCCTAGTGTTTCTAGTTATTCAACTAGCAAGTTTAAAGAGCTGTCTTCTACTCAATCATCATTTCATTCACTTGGTGGTAATTCTCATGATGATACTTCACCGGTTACAAACCAATCTGTTACTTCTGCTTCCACATCAACATCCACATCTGTTCAAGACATTTCATCAGTTCAGCTGTCCACAAGCATTCCAAAGTCAGATTCTTTTGAGCAGTTGCAACAGAATCATAGTCAAAGTTCAATAGCTGGTTTAAAAGTGACAACATCTGCTCAAACATCAACCTCAAAATCTGCACAGAGTACAAAATCTCTGCTGTTCAAAACTGAAAGCAGTATTCCATCTTTGTCAAACTCAAGTCAACCTGTATCAACACAGGAAATTTCTTCATCAACGACAAGTACAAAATTAACAACATTAAACGGTTTAGAGCCAAATTCCTCTACAACAATTATAACATCTCCAAAAACGCCTGGTGAATCTAGTTCAGAACCATCAACTGATTTAAACTCATCATCTGAGCCCATTTCTGAGACAAGTCCATATGATATAACAGCACAAGGAAGCAGTCCTGAATCAACATCAGCAAGAACAAGCAGTCCTGGACCAACAACTATGATAAACAGTCCTGAACCAACAATTATGATAAGCAGTCCTGAACCAACAACTATGATAAGCAGTGCTGAGCCAACAACATCTGGGACAAGTAGTCCTGAACCAACATCGGAAATAAGCAGTGCTGAGACAACAACATCTGGAACAACTAGTCCTGAGCCAACAACATCTAGTAGAAGTACTGTTAAGCCATCATCATCATCATCTGAAGGAAGCAATCTAGAACCCGAAACTAAAACAAGTCATCTTGAGTCAACAACATTGAGTTTTGTGTCTTCATTGAGTGCCAAATCTCTTGAGACTATTGTTGATGACGTAAGTAAACTTGCAACCACTAAGCAGTTGCAAGAAACATCTAGTCCAGTAACTGTAACTACAACTCTAGAACAAAACTCTACCTCAACTCCAACTGTTACCAGACAAACATCAGCATCAAGAGACACACAATCGAACAATATACCAACAACAAAGGCTACAATTTCCAAGTTAGAAGTAACCACTAAGAGGGAGCCAATAGCCACCCCTGAACCAAGTCCAGACAAGGAGCCTGAAACTGAGAACCCATTTGCAACAATTCCACCTCAAAGTGCAGCTGAGCCTGGCCCTGATTGGAACCTTGCAAAGAAGAAGTGGAGTTTTTTATGGGAGGCACATCTCTACTTGTTTGGTGGCTGTTTCACATTAATAGGAATTTTTATAATCATTAGCCTGATTCGATTGTGGCAGATAAAGCGTTTGTTAAGTCGAAGATATTTCTTCACGTTGAACATGTTGATACTTTACTGCTGTGTCTTAAGGGCTTTCTATCTACTGTTTGATGGATACAATTCTAATGGTTCATTTCCAGATATATTGCAATATTTTCTGTACAACTCGGTTTTTCCATGCTTGACATCTGCTTTCAGTATTTTATTGTTTTCTCTGCTGACAGCAACTCAAATGCAGCTTGTTCCGCCATCAATCCAAAAAATTAAGTATTTAATTATTATCATTATGATTCACTTTTTAATTCAAATTACAACGGATGTTGTTGTGGGACTCTCTGCAGGCACAAGGATTATGCTGTTTGTGTGTCAACTCCTCTACATTATATGGGGACTCTTTCTCTTCTGTGGATATGCATATGTGTTCAGACGATTGTACTTTTCGGCAGTGAAAAGACAGAAAACTTTTCAGTACATCACAGGTGGTAAGAATTATATGGATGATTCTGAAACTGTCCAGAAGAAGTTTACACTGAGTTTAGCCGTGAAGGTGACATTAGTTGCTGCTGTGTTTGGACTTGTTACAGTGGTCCTCGAGGTGTTCGCTATAGTCAGTGTTTACGGAATTATGTCTGATAAACAACCTGAAGCGTGGGTTTGGTGGATTTATCACACCACCCTTCGATTCACCGAGTGTCTGATGTTTCTCACAATGAGCTATGTAGCTTCCCAGCCTTTCCGGTACAAACAGAAGTACAAAAGCTGTGCATGTTTTGTGTTGTGTACTCCATGTTTAGAAATGTTCTCGTGCAATCAGCCAGTTGCCAATGATTCGATAGGTTGGGAAGACTATGACCAGCTTCATCTGCATACATCTGTCAGCCGGACCAATGGACACATGAATGGTAAGAAGGTGTGTTTGAGTGATGTCACTAACATTGTTCCTATTGTGGTTCAACCTAGTTCCAGTGAACCATCACGACCAACGTCTTTGCTCATCATTGAGGATGGTTATGTCCGCTTTCAGACTGATCATGACATCAACAAGATAGTTGATAGTTACACTGGGGGACCAAGGCAGGAGATGTTGACATTTAGGTCGGGAGACGGAATTATTAATGGTGCTTATATGACAATCGAGGATCCATTTACTTTTGATAGAGTATCGACTCGTGGTTATGCCCGGAGAAGTAGTTTAGCAAGTAGCGAGTATTTTCACCCTCCATCTTCTCTTAGCCTTGCTGATAGCATGGACATGGAGATAGATAAAGCATTCCGCAGTATGCGTGAACACGAGGTGGACGCTAAAACTCTCAATGACAGTACATCGTCTTGCAGTGCGGTAGCAAGACGTGCATTTAAGATCAGTGACAGTGTGAATGGACATGCTATTGAAGCATACCTTGAACAGCAGGCTTCTCGACCTGTACTCAGAAGATCGAGGTCAGCTCTTGGTGATATCAGTGATGAGAAAAGGGAATCGTTGAGAAAAAACCTTTTCCGGAGCAGAAGTGATACGTCGAATTGTGTAAGGACCAAAGATCTGGACAATTTGAAATACTTCTCGTTGCTTGATCTTGAACAGCAGCGGGAAATAGATGAACGCATGAGGATAGATGAGACATTCAGTGGTCGGTATTCATCAGATGACCTATTCATCAACAATAATAGCTCTCCAGAGGATCTCAAACATAACCGTGGTGCAGCAAAACGCTTATTGACTAATAGTTCTGATTCGGATATTGATGTATGAGACACCAATAACATAATATTGCTTGTATTGTAGTCACAGACTATGTTAATATAATTAATATTGCTGGTACTTGAGAACAGATTTTTTATTTGATATTGTAGACAATGATATCGACAGTACTTGTGAATTGTGTAATTTGATCCAATTCTTGTTTTAGTTTTAGCATCATATTTAAGATAAAGTAAAATTTAGTATAAAATCTTTGCAATGGAGTCATTATGTTGCAGGTTGTCATATCTTATACTGAGAATGAAATCCTTCAGTTACTGACCCATTAGGCATCAGTGACAGCGTGGACTTTGTGTTACTAAACATGATAAATGATAATACATGTAATACAATGTTATATGTGCAAGCAGATTTCATATCCAGTTATCTTTTAAAATGTATCTAAGGAGGGATAATGAGTATTGACACAAGATGTAAGATAAATGGTATCTGATGGACTCCTGTATTTACTTTGCTATCTATGTCATTGATATACCGGTACTATACATGTATCTCATGCCCATCTTATACTTACAAGTGGACATCTCGTGCCCAGTATCATAATTCAATATATCCTGCATATCATATACATGTACTTGCGGAACGGGACGTAGCGCAGTGCAAGAGCGTCCGCTTGAGATTTGATAGGTCCTGTTCCAACCAGTCTGGGAAAGTGCACATTAAATATCCCTTGTTGTTATTCTGTAACAGTAACCTATGTGGTGACAGCAGGTTTCCTTTGTGACCAAATGTTGATATAACTATGCGTTTGATATCCAATAATCGCTGTTTAATAATCAATGTGTTCCAGTGGTGGCGTTAATCAAACAAACTATCTTTATCTTTGACATTCTTGTATATTTAATGTCCATAATTTATTTCGGTATCTTATATAGGCCTACTGGGGTATTTCATATCCATCATATTATTGGATGTATTTGCAGCTAAAACATTAATTATTTATAATTAAAGCAAACATGTTTTTAACAACATTCTATATTTATTGAATTTTCTTTGTTCGCATTAGTTGTTTATGTGATGTATTATAACTGTCTTTATTTTTCCTATAGTAACTCAACACTATGAAAATGGATTATTCAACATGTTTTACTTTATTGACACACAAAATGAATTCTACCAATTATTATGCGATAAAATGAGTTACACAAATGTCGAAATTGTTCGTTGAAATTTACAAATCATCTCATACGTGGCCACAGAGCGTGGTAAAAAGTGGTAAAAAAGACATCTGAAAAGTAGGGGACCATGGCTCCTTATGACCACCCCTTGTCCGTAACACTTCAAAGTTGTTGTATTTTCAATTTAAACAAATATATATTACATACACGGTTATGTTAAATTATACACTTTACTACAACTTGCGAAAGCAAAGCCTTTGGATGTTTTCACTGAAACAACCATTGGAAAATATGGATTCATTGTGATGGAAACTGTACAAGGGAAACTGTACAGTAAATTTTTCGTTTAATGCATGGAATTGCTGGCCTTGAAATTGAGACTATGTTTTTTTGGTCGTTTGTTTATATATTTGTAATTTATATTTTATATACTTTATTCTGCAGTTGCACTGTTGAAGACAATGTATTTTGTTATCTTGTAGCATTTAAATACAGTATTGCATTTAAATATGGAAATCTGCATCCAAATTATCGCACTTATTTCATGGCCTGTGTCCAGACTGGATATACACATAATTATTGCATTTTTTACTTATATTCAAAATATGTAGTTGTTTTTGTTCATCCAATATAATCCACCTACACATTTCTGCATCATTGCCTAAAGGAAGAAATCTTTTCTAAAGTATTTATTACTAGTGGGATATTAACCGGTCTTAGATGGTTCATTTTCTAAAGCCAACAGAAAGATCTGATATACAAACCAACAAACGACTTGGTGTTGAATATGGTGTTGATTTTACAAATTCACATCTCGATATAAATGTGAAGTAAATATATAGTACTATGTTACTAACTACCTATGTAGTGGATGTATAACATGGCCAATATATTGATATTATTACCAAGTACAGTCAAACCTGCTTGAGCGACCACCTGTATGAAGCAGCCACCTGTCTTCAAGGGTCACTTTAAAATTCCACCAAATGATAAATTTTAGTACATTATGACCTGTATTACGCAGCCACCTGGCTTATGAGGCCATTTTTTGTTACTCCCTTAGGTGGCTGCTAAAGACAGGTTTGACTGTAACTGCTAATATGAGTTGAAGTTAATAATTTGTTTATATTACCAATTAAGTAGCCTACCCCTGATATAAGTTGATATAATACCAATATTTTACGTTATGATAATGGAAAAGGTGGTTAATATATCAATAACGTTATCAGGTAACGACCTTCAATACAGGTGTAAGTGAATATTTTTTATATTACAAGTTCTAAACTAGTCTACCTCCGATATGACTGTGTCGAAGTTAATATATTACCAGTTAACTACTGTACCTGATAATGGGAGGAGTGGTCAGTATATTACCAACATCTTTGAACTTAGCCAGGACCTAATATTGGTCGAAGTCAATATATTACCAGTTATCTATCAGGAGTATAAATGTAATATATTCACACCCTGATATAGATGTATGAGAAAAGACAACGTATTGCGAAGTTACAACATCAAATTACCTCATATGGAGGTATGACGAGGGTAGTCTATATTTCAAGTACATTGTAGCTACCTGATAATGGGGCAGTTCAATATATTATACCAGGGTATATAATATTACGAATAATTATCAACATAATAGGGAGCTATAACAGGGGTAGTAAGTATATTAATTGTATTACTATGTAACTTCTAGTAGCCTACCTGATATGGGACAAGTGGATATTATTAGCACTTAATTATTGGGATGAGGCTTCGATATGTATGTATTAGTTATTATCTACCGCATATTGGGCAAAGTTATTGCATGTTATTGTATCAGGAAAACCCAATAAGTTCTATTTCGACCAGATTTTCCCCAGGGTTATCCTAATACCGTGAAAACATGAGTCTCTTTATAACTGCCATTTATCAATGAATTATCTATAATTTACACATTTTTGTGCATGTTCATAGCAACTTTGCAAATAAGATTTGCTTCTTATGTTTTTTTTATATTGGTCACAATACTCATGACCATGGTCAAATTCCACCATTACTTTGATATTATTATTAAAAAAATCAAACATTGTGGTTGTTTTGGTTTTATTAACACACATTGCTGCCCATGTGGCACAGGCCCCACAAAAACACTAGAAAATAACCTCTAGACCAAATATTCCTGTTTTGGTAAAGCTATTTTTCATGTTTATATTAATTTTTTAAGTTGCATATTTTATGAAAGCCAATGAAATTAAATATAAAATATTTAATAATAAACTGAATATTGTTATGAGCTTAGTGCACAAGCGTCCCCCTGAGGTTCTAGATATTGAAGGATCGATATTCCTCAGTACAACCCTTGGGCTATTTCCTATTCTAACTAGTAATCAAAAGCTGTGGTGTGTGCTATCTTGTCTGTGGGAAAATGCATGTATAAAAGATCTCTTGTTGTATTTGAAGAGTAGCAAGGCATAAAATTTGAATTTTAAAGACTAACGATATGTCGTTCGTGTGGTTTTAGTGTCCAAAACTGACCTCCATGCCAGGCCAGTAGCCAGGATTGTGAGAGGG
>JAUTCZ010113656.1:0-14653 GCA_032273805.1 Melanodrymia brightae
TATATTATCCTATATTGCAGAAATAATTGTTGTTTATTAGCAAACAATGTTTTATTTCATTTACATTGGGAACAAATTAACACATCGCGTTCTCTGTTAACGTGCCGAAAACCGGTAACACCAGGATACTATTACTCACAGACGCTATTAATTACTGGAGCTAGTTACGTTTAGATGTTTAAATCCACAATTGGTCATAAATTGGACTTACAACCTTTTTATGAAATTGGCTGGGCGTAAACGTAAATATAAAGGTTTCAATCCATTACGATTAAAGATTCGAAGTCCTATAGTTCGAAGGTAAGAATCTGTTGGCCTATTTATCACCAGTTTAGTTATTTGAGATGATTTCTTCGCACTTGCAGGGTAAAAGTTCAACAAATGGTCATATATCTATTGGCGTACCTGAGCAAGAGAGCCCAAAGACAAGTTTGAAATCTGTTAAACAACCAGCTGCTAACAGAGCAAAATCACAGGAGAAATTGTCATCCTCAGCCAAGTCATCGGAAGTCTTGGAAACAATCAAGGTAAGCAGATGTGAACGTCTTTGATTGTCACAGGGTGAGCAGTGGGAACATGTTTTTGATTATCACCACGTGAGCAGATGTGAACGTCTTTGATTGTCACAGGGTGAGAGGTGGGAACATGTTTTTGATTGTCACAGGGTGAGAGGTGGGAACATGTCTTGTGATCAAGGTCAGCAGATGTGAACCTGATACATCTTTCCTTGTAGCAAGGTGAGCAGATGTGAACATTTCTTTGACTATTACAACGAAAGCCATTTAGTGGGGATGCAAGCCTGGTGATCCGCAGATATTAGAGAAATGTCATTTAAAATAATTCATATCTATTTTATATTGTTATATTATTAAAAGAAGTAAATTAATTTGAGGATTGTTTTTTTAGGGCAAAAAACTAGTAGAAAAGGAAGCTGTGCTGCCTGTGAAATCGAAGAAAGATGTTGAGGACAATGGTGAGCAATCAACTACTTCTACTAAGGAACAAATGCAATGTTCTAACTCATCTTTATCTTTGGCCCTATGGTTAAGGCAGTGTGATGTCATGCCTATTACATTTCAGTACAAGCGCGTTTTGTAGAAAAAAGATGTCTGACAATGTTAAAAATGTTAATTTCTCTGCTCGTGACGATATATAGCTGTGATCTCACAAGTTTCGATATCATAACTCTAATATAATTATTATCTAAATAATTTAGTTATTGAATCCAGTCAGCTTTGACTATCTTGTGAAGTATACATTACGTTGAAACTTTGTGAATGAGCATATTATTGTTAGAAGTTTGTTTTTCAGGTGAATGGACAATGCAAGTGTCTCGTAAAGGGAAGAAACAACGAGGAAAGAAAGATGACCGATCTGATGGAAGCTCTGATGAACGTGCACATTCAGAAGACAAGAGAACGACTGATCGGCCATCTCACCAAGATGAGAAGACTTCTGTAGAGAAAACTGTGAAGCCTCAAACTGTTGAAAGCTCACAAGAAAAAAAGGTGAAGACTGCAGAAGCTGCTACTCTTCGGACAGAAAGTGAGGTGCCATCCCCTGACCAACGTAACAGGAAAAAGAAAAAGATGAAGGTTTGAGTCTTGTTGTGATGGATAATTGTAATTAAATGAAATTAACTTTTGTATTTTTAAATAGCAAATTAACAGTTAACAGTCAGGATAGTTTCAGAAAATGTTGTTGCTCAATGTCTTGGACATCTAAAGAATTACATTTGGCCAAAATAGGCGTGTAACAGTGTGTCTCACTTAATTGTATAATGAATAATTGTGTGTTAACTGAATGTCACTGTTTGGAATGAGCAATAATCAATAGTTCTAATGTATCTATCTAGGAGGATTATTCCTTCGACCTCAAACACCTCAGGAAAACATTCTAACTACTCAGTAGATGTTACTCTTCATTCAGAACCAAGAAATATTATAGATAGTAAAAAGTATTTACAAATTGTTTTAACCAGATGGATAAAAACATTGTGAATAAATAATTACAGAACAAAGAGATGACTGACGAAGAGTTCGAGAAATCAATGGATGCCAGTCAAATCAAAGAACCACTTCTGGAAAAAAAGGAACCAGTCAGTGAGAAGAAAGCAAAATCTGCAAAATCATCAGACTCTGAAGTAAATACAAAGTCTGTGAAACGAAAGTCGGAACCAGCACCGGTCTCGGAAGTAAGCACAAAACCTGTGAAGACCAAGTCAGAACCAGCACCAGTTTCAGAAGTAAGCACAAAAGGTGTGAAGACCAAGTCAGAACCAGGTTCTGTCCCAGAAGTGAAAACAAAACCTGTGAAGCCCAAGTCTGATTCTGCTCCTCCCTCGGATGTAAAAACAAAACCTGTGAAGCCCAAGTCGGATTCTGCTCCTCCCTCGGATGTAAAAACAAAACCAGTAAAACCAAAGTCGGATCCTTCCATGTCAGAAGTAAAAACAAAACCTGTGAAGCCAAAATCAGAACCAGGTTCAGTCTCACAAGTAAACACGAAACCTGCAACATCAAAGTCAGAACCAGAATTATTGATACCAAAGATAGAGGTCAGTAAAAGTCATTACGGTACTATTAAATCTTCTTTACCAGTGTAGGTGTTTGCATATCGACTGTAGGTCATTCCATTGGTGGAAATCTCATATTTCATTGTTTCTGTAACCTGCCATTGTATTGTATAGCTTAACATTCTCCAATCATCTTTGCCTTATTTTTTTTATGACTGGATGTTAATAGCCAGTCAGCTATTGTGATCTGTGGTATTTATGTTGTCTGATATCGCATTGAAAAATGTGGACCGATTCCTGTGGCAGTGCCTGTTAATTTTTATTTTTAATTTGAAAAACATTTAATTAATTTTGACTTCTGCCTGCTCTTATTATATGATCTGCTACTTTTAATGGTCTAATGTAATTTTTCTGAATGGAATAAGTAAGTACTTTTAAATCATGAATTGGACACTTGAATGGCCTTAAAAAGTGTTGAATTTAATTACTTGTAAGGTGTTCCATTGTTGTGATGTGTTTTCACACAGTTAACAATCGAATGTCTTTGATGATCTGATTTATGAATCAACCAAATTGTTCCATGTGACTCAGTTCACTTCAATTTAGTACTGGCAAAGAGCTAGTATCGATATATGAACTTTCAGGTAAACAACTAGATTGTTTTCATTTAACACTGAAATTTATAGTTTTCAATAATGGAATAAATGCATAAGATTGTTATCACATATTTTCAATATGAAAATTGCAGTTCTCTGAAAAGCAAATCAATGTTGATAAAAGAAAAGGTTGGAAAGGCATGAAAAGCAAGTAAACTTGTATTACAGGCTTGCAGTGTTCATTTTATGTAGGAGTTCAAATTACATTAAACTTTGAAGACAGATATGAAAAAAAAGGAAACATTTTATGTATTTACGTCTACATGTAGAATTTAAAACACGTTTTAATCTGATTACTAATGTCTGATATTGTGTAATATGTTTCCTTCCCAACTCATAGATTGCAGAAACAAGTTCAAGTAAAAAGAAATCGAAATCTAAAAAAGATAAAAAAGAAGATAAAAATAATGCACTGTCTCTGGATGTGCTCGACGTGGATGCAGAGTGGTCTCCTCCTGATGTGCCAGAAGTTGTACTTAAAGCTCCAGTCGTTGCACCCAAAACTGTGAAGAGCCCTAAAAAGAAGAATAAAAATATATCACTTGAGGTAAACATCATTTCCAAATACATTACAACATGACCTGTGGCAGTTATTGTGAATTTGCAAATTTATGTGATAGCTAGCTACAAGTACATTTTGGTATTGGTGAAATACGTAGAGGATATTTGTGTTTTGTTAAATAACATGTTTATATCATCGACTAAAAACTAACGAGTTTATATATTTCACCTCTTTGCTTTTCTTAATTTATTAATTAAGTTACAGATGAGACATTTTTCATATTAGGTGAGGCAGTTTGCATATTAGAACTCTTGTTAATTTAATAATTAAGTTACAGGTGAAACAGTTTGCATGTTAGAACTCTTGTTAATTCAATAATTAAGATACAGGTAAGACAGTTTGCATATTAGAATTGTTAATTTAATAATTAAGTTACAGGTGAAACAGTTTGCATATTAGAACTCTTGTTAATTTAATAATTAAGTTACAGGTGAGACAGTTTGCATAATATTATTAGAACTCTTGTTAATCTAATACATTTTAAGTTACAGGTGAGACAGTTTACATATTTGAACTCTTGTTAATTTAATAATTAAGTTACAGGTGAAACAGTTTGCATATTAGAGATCTCTTTATGTATTAATTGGAAATCACACACAATTAACCGTTATGCTATGTTTTATTCGTTTCTTTCTGCAGGTTACAGATAACAAGAGCACCACTACTACTTCATCTACTAACTCAGAAAATAAACCTTCTGCAGATAGTTTACAACCAAGTAGTGAAAAAGAATCTCTTAGTATAAAAATATTAGGTGAGTAAGCATGAATATCTTGAATTCATTTGCAAACTTTCTGTTGACTTAATAAATGTATCGTTTGTCTCTTGGTCAGTTCCTTTTTAACATAAAGCTTTACATAAAACTTTAATGTAGACTTTCAAACTTCAATAAACGTTAATGACATTTTTCAAAACTTAAAACTTTAAATAATGTTCTAAACCATTTCATTTATTTTGTATAGAAATTATCTGTTTAACTTATTGTGTTGTCCATGAAAATGGAGTAATTGCTTAACCTTACTGTGTGTTAACTTTCTAAATACTGTCAGAGACATTAGTAGACACAGATGACAGATACAGATTGGATTGTTTCATACAGGAATATTTTGTTATTTACATTTGAAAAAGTAGTTTTGCAGTCAATGTTTTTAGCATTACGTGATCAAAATTCAGGAATCTAAAGGTTCAATCTATGAATTTTCGAAGTCTGTTGATAAAGCCAATGCACATTGATCGTTACTTAGACAGATTATAATGATATATGCAATGTAATAAGATCCGAAATGAAAGCACTCTTGACGTAACATTAACCAATCGTAATTTCTCTATAATATGCATAAAGTAATAAAGTATTGCTGTTTGTTCTCGTTTGAAGATGGTGACACTAGTGAGCCAGCTGTTACCAATATAGATTCATCCAAGCAGCCAGTTTCTTTCGATGAAATGGGAGGTATGCATTATTAGATTGTAGAATGGTGTGTGTTTTCTCCTGCAAATAATGCTGTAACTCTGGTAACTGTAAATGTTTTAAATCACTGAAGGAACAAACCCTCCCATCCATCCCATACCCAGCTACGTATCTTGGACATGGCATGCCATCCAGTAAATAAAGGTGCTGATTTTAAAAGGTTTCTGATTTTAAAAGGTTTCTCCTTGGTGGAATATGTTCTGTTAGTTCAATGATAATACATTTCATAATAATCATGCAATCTGCACAAATAACATCTCTTATAATAATACTTGTTAATTATTAATTTGAAGTTTCTTTACGTACATATATTGTATATGTTAAAATATTTGCATATAATATGCATGAAATACAGCCATATATTTTATTGTGTAAATTCATCCATGTGAGTGAAGTTAGTGAAACAATTGTATTGTTATTTTCATATTGAATGACATACATGTACAACCTCACCAATTAGTAAATGTATATGACAATAATTTTAGCTAAACAGATTAGATTTTGCAGTGGTTTTACCAATGTCAAATGTCTTGTAGAAACACGAGTAAGTATCGACTCTTCTTTGTACATTTTCACTTGTTCAACAGCTACATTGTTTGTCTCTGCAGATTTTCACACAGAACAAACGTGCAATGATATTGCTTATTTCCTAACATGGATGATGATGATGTAAAACGAATTAATGTCACTGACACATGTCTCATGGGTTATAATTGGTGAATAAACCAATGAAAGTAATTAAGTATCCTAATGATGTTTTTTTTTTTTTAGACTCGTGGAGAGAAGCGACTCCAAAGAAAAGCAAAAAGAAAGCACGGCGAGAGAACTAAGTTGACAGTACAGTTATCTCTTCAAATGACAGGCAACATCCTGGCTAGCATCAACTGATTGAATAGATATGGGACCATCAGAAAATGCACCTTTATCTAGTCAGTATTATTCGGCCAATTCTACTAACTTGTGATAACCAACGTCATTTTGTAACTGTTAAATACAAATTTAGCTCAATCAGTGTAACATACTGTAACATAGTCTGCAATGCTGTACCAAACCTGAAAAAAAACCATTTTGTCTCTTAATTTATAAATATGATACTTCGATTAGTTAATTCATTGTAATCAACAGAAGTCCAGGCCTGTATTTCAGGGCGGGGAGGTTCACCCGCACCACCCCATGGGAACTATTTTGCTAAAAAGAACCATGTTAGGACAACTCTTCTAAACAAAATTAAAATTTTCATTTTGAAGTTCGACTTTAAAAAAAGGCCTGAAGTCAGAATTATGATACCAGATATTTATTAATCTGATATTTGTCATGTTTAAGCAGCACAATGTTATTGAAGAAGTCTGAAGATTAATTTAATTTGTTTAATTGAAATCGGTGATTTATTCGTGTTTTGTGTCATATATATACATGTAGTCAGTCGGGTTGTGGTATTGCATATTAAGTAGTGTTCCGTTATATGACACGCGGATGATAATAATGACTGCCTTCTTGTGTGACACATTGTCACACATCACAAATCTGCTCATATCGAGATGGCTGTAATAGTCTTGGTAAATTTCTAATCAGTAAACAATGCATAATTGAACAATTGTTTACCAATGTTAATCATGTAAACAATCCATTGTGTAATATTAATGCACACCGTTACTGTATTTTATAAATGATCGTAGTAGCCACACGGTTAGGTTATTCAATGTTTAGCACTTTCTTATACATGTCTGTGATTGATGTCAAAACAAGGAATTGCAATATAGTATTAAAAATGGCACAATCTGGTCTTAACATTTACTTAACATAAGGCCCAGTTCAACAATCTGTACATTCTTATGTTCTGTACAGTGCTATACTAACATTAACACAATTAGTCTTTCTCATTCAAATATATTTTCATTGCTATCGGATTGTATAAAACTGAAGTCATGATTGATATGTTAAATGGTGCATTTACGAACATAAAACTACGGTGTGATAGATTTGTCAAAAATGTATTTACATTTAGTGTTCATTTTATCTTTTGAACTTTATAATACATGTAATTAGTAAAATCTATTTTTTTTCTTTACTTATAAGCAGGTCACAGATATAAATATGTTTATTTATGCAAGGAATTGGTTTTACTGACTATTAGAAAGACTATAACAATCTACAAGTTGAACTAATTGGCACTGGATTTGTTAGAATACATTAATTTATAGATGGGTATCTCAGCATAGATCAAGGGTCACTACTTGGTGCATATTTTACAACTGATCTTGCTGCTTATCAAATAGGAGTAACAGGTTCCTCTCTCATACTAACACTAACTTCTGTTCTGGACTGGCAATCGATACATGTGCTGTAGTAAATCTATGATGATTTTCAGCATATTATTTATTCATACCCTTGCATGGCCCCAAAAAACGCCTTCATTTTATAGTTCTTATAATATTTGTAATATTTATTTTAAATGAAATTATATACAAATTTATATAATAAATGATAAATATCAACAAACGATGAAACTTGATGGTTGCGTAGAACCTGGCCAGAGTTTATTGAATTTTAATATAGCTCAAACAGCATACATCATACATTTGTATGCCTTGTGTTGGTACATGTATGCAAGTATAAAATTTAATAATGACACCAAATCGAATTGTATAGAGAAACTTGCATAATTTACAAAATATATTTATAATGTTTTTACCCTTTGTCAGCAACAAGTCACTAGAAAATCTTTGATCCCATAGTAATAATATACTATTTTTACCCTAGTTGTCCACAATTACACTAGTCTTACCATAGTATTAGTAGGGCCTCACGTTGTACTTGTCTTACCATAATAGACTTTTATGTTGTAAAAGTAGTTCCTAACGTTATGCTAGTCTTACACTAGTAGTCTTTAACATAATAGTCTTTCCCTTGTAGTACTCTATACTAGTACTTCCCTAGTATTGCTTTACACTGTTTTATACACATCTAAAAATTTTGAATTTCTTTTCGAGGTTTGTGGTTCACTGGAAAGGATATTAAATTTGCTATTTACACACACACGCACGCACACACACATATCCAGTTTCGAAAATATAAAAACATTTATTTCAAATGGTCTTTAATATTATTTTTTATGTCATCTATTAAAATCATATATTTTAAATGACAATGACAAGGATATTATGTCGAGCACTTTATATAATAGAAAATAAGTGGATGAATAAAACTGGCTGAATGGTGGTTATATATAATTATGAAACATTTAACTGTGATTCTCAATCATGCGACTAGGAAATTGATTTTATTTGTTTTAGAAGCTTTAGTGTTGGTGAGAAACAAAAAAAATTTCCATCATTCTTTAACCAGGCATCATACAAATGCATATTTCTTTTAGATGTTGATAATTGCAATGATTAAAGATTAATGATTTTATGTTGGTAACACCATGACCAAGCTACTTACGCATCGGAAGAAATATCTTCTGTTTATGATCATTAACCTATCCAGTTGTGTTTGAGCACTGGCTCCTGAATCAATTTAATTTAGTCTCATTACATAGCCACTCGCTCTTGGTCTGTAACTGTTTTACTTAAGCCATTTTATGCACTGGCACTCTACATTCTGATAGTATGATTTTCCAAGCAAGCTTAAACAAATTCCTAATTTGACAGGTAACACTATCATAGAAAAGACTTTGATGTTTTTGTTAGTAATATAATCTTACGAGATAACAGTCTTTTTTTTAGCATTTTAGCATTATGTGAACCAAATAAATTGGTTCCTAATGTTTTTTATGATTAAATATTATTTACGTCTTTATATTTATATACATGTACTAATGTCAATAAAATAATTATATATACATGTACAATTATTTAAAATAAATAAATTAGATCAATTTTTAAATCCAATATACAGATTTTAGTATTTATTACTTTCATTACTGTTATTTACTAGTTAACATATTTCTAAAATGATAGACGCAGACAATAAAATTAGTTGCCAGATGAAATATAAATTACAGTACGGTATCATATAATTTATTTTATTTTCTGTACTGAAACTTTCTTCCTAATAAATTGGAATATTAGTATATTTATATTTCAATAAATTAATTAATTTTCATACAAAATTAACAAACTAATTTGTCATATTTTCATAAATTTAGTACATTAAGTATAATATAATAATTTCCCCTGCTATACAGACCTCAATAAACTAATACATGTATATATCAAACAAATGTGTGAAAATGTGAAATATTTTGCTATGATATTATATGTGACACGTGTAATTACATAGTTTCTGTCTCAGGTATGATGATGCCAGAAATTAATATATTTTTCAGAATATCTGTCATGACATTGTGTACGTTAAATCGATTATGTAAATCATTTAATTTGTGAGTGAATGCAGTTTACCATTATTACCGTATATTCCAATGTGGACATTCCATCATATAATTGTTAGTAGATAACAACGGTCCTCATACTTTTGTGCCAAATATGTGATCTTTCATGGCAAACAGAACCAGTATACCCTTGTGCTCACTGTAGTCATTTTGTTCCGTACATAAAATGACCTTTCGTTTTTGGTTTGCAGGATAAATGGATATTTTTGAATGGATCCATGTGCTAGTTCTTTGTTTTCATGCTGTTCAGTATCAGACATATTGTGATGTTTTATTTCTCGTCTCAATCAAGGGAGACACCAACATGCTGATCTATGAATCCTGCACCCCAACCTTGTTTATGTTAACCTACACATAATAACATTGACATTGTCAAATACTTTGAGTGAAGTAGAAAGGCAATAATAAATATATTAAATATTTTTGTTTTGTCTAAAATTAATGATTATGAAATTAATATTCCGTAATTTCACACGTATAGCCCACTGCACCTGTTAAGCTGCATTAGGTAATAAATAGTTATTGTGTAAAAAAGATGATCAGATAGCCCGCTCCAACCACATGGCTCACATTAGCTTGACTGGTTAACGCCTGATGAGGAAAACATCAGCCATCGTCAGACAATTTTGCTGCGAGTTGGCAAATAGTGAACACAAATGGTTATTGAGTAAAACAAATTATTTTATAAACCGCAGCAGCAGATAAGCCTGAGGGGCATTTTTCTATGTTTTAAAATGTATAGACTGTGGGCTATACACGTGAAATTATGGTAATCATTCACATGTATCTACTATGTGTATTGTACACAATTCTAAAAGTTGAACTCTTATGACTTATTGACTATATTTTTAAAGTGCTTACTTTTATTTAAATGTTCTTTATGTGTCGATATTGGTTTGCAAATTGTTATGTTATTGGTTTGCAAACTGTTATGTTATTGTTTTGTTTGTAAATGTGTTCACCAACAGGCAACTTTGTCTGCACACAACAGAAATGATCATTACGCAAACGTATTCCCTTCATCACTTTATTACATTGACATATTATTGGACAGACCAAGCGATATTCTTTCAATAAATTGGATAAACAGCTTTTATGTAAAATACACATGGCGCCACTCGTTTACTGTTGACTTGCCGTACTTTGAATTTGCTTTCTCAATTATGCATACTATAGAAAAATGAGGAATTTAAAAATGTTATTTTGTTAGTTGCATTATACAATTATTAAAAAGTGGCTTATGACATGTTCCAAGCAAGGCATGTATGCTATTATATTTGATCAACGTTTTGTGACAAAACTTTGCTTATAAATTATATTTCACTTGTTTAAAAATGATATTTTACTTAAAAGACTCTAACCTTTCGGTCTTCCAACCCTTTCTTGATATATAGTTATTGAACATGTTTAATTTTAAATTGAAATGCTTTTGTTTTATTTATGTATGTTGTATTAACTGAACCATATGGTTACAGCACTTATAATGTGTGATAAAATGTTGATTAATCATCACAAGCTGTATCATCATCAATGTGTTGTTGCCAAAACATCATAGCGGCCGTTCAAAAATTACATAAAACTTGAGGTGGTAGATTATGTCCAAATGTTATACCACATTACAGTGGGTAAGGATGTAGTAGACGGTATTATTTAACACAATTATCAAAGTCCATTGGTTAATTTTTGGCCCAAACCCTATACAACGGAAATGTAAAAAGAACGTGTTTCCGGATGATAAATAAGTTCATGAAAATAGTGACATCCCTTGCATATAAATATTATACTGTACCGTCATTTGTGGCTTTTTTTGGTATGGAGGGGCTAGTGTTAGGTAATATTTAAGAGGTTGTCTTGTGTAGTATTAGTGATTGTGGGTTGGGATCCAACTTCGACAAAAATAGCATTATGTAATATTTGAATGGCCCCCATAGCCTCTTTTGAAGTCACTATACTGTCCATCATCTGGTAGAGGGTTCTCATCTGTAACAACACGAATCATAAACAGACCAAGAGCATTTATTTTATCCCCATTTTTCTTTCAATATAACAACAGATCTACTCTGCCTAAGAGCTCGTACCTAGTGTTTGCAGTTATTAATGTTCATTCTGCTCGTGTTTAATAAATATCATCTTTCCCTAGCATATTTCTAGGAAGTTGTTCGATTTTACTATTGTGGTTTGAGTTACTGGCAGTATAACTCGACAGTTGTATTTCTATTTTTAATCAGCATTATCATGCCTTCTGACTGGTACATCAAAAGCTGTGGTGTGTGCTGTCCTGTCTGTCGGAAAGTGCATATCAAAGATTCCCTGCTGTGGTGGCATGTTTCCTCTGAGACCATGTGTCGATGTTACCGTATGTTTGACATCCAATAGCTGCTGATTGTTAATCAATGTGTGTAGTTATTTGAGGTGTAACCATTTTTTCTAGATTACAGAAAACTGATTTTATCAAAATGATTTTAAGTATAATTATTGTACAACCACCTGTTGTATTAGCTAAATTTATTGTTGTTTTCTTATTAAATTTTCTTGACACATCTTTGAGGAAATAAAATAGTACACTGTTACTTATTGTTTTACTTTGTAGTTACACATTGGTCAGTATATTGCAAGTGTACCCTGTTTTAAAATCAATATGACAAGATGTTAGTGGACTAGACTATATACATCATGATTAACACAACATTGTGGATATAGGCTCAAGACAAACATTTTGTGAACTTCTATTGTCTTCTTTTCCTTTACAACCGCCAATATGGGCATTAATTTTGTATATTAATTGTGGAAATAACTTTGTTTCAGCAATACAAAAAAGTAAATAATTGATATATATATATAAAGCTTATTTCCACATAGCCTAAATAGATTTGTTTTCTCATTCATGATTGTGACTGGTAATTTGTACATCTAGTATGGATGAAAGATTGTGTTGTTCTGGTGTTAATCACATTCATAAAAATTTGCATGCAGATTGGATTTGTAATTCAGTTTTTTTAGCATAATGGTTGTCACTTATATTACTAGAATCACTCTGATTACATAAGACTGACCGAACAGGTCAGTTGCACATATAAATCTTGGGTTGGTTTTAATGATTATTTTAATTGATGCAGTTTCAATGTATTTTTATTGTTGATATGTCATTATTTTGATATGTTATGTGAGGTGGTGGCAAATTTAAAACTTCAATTTGTTTTGTGCAATGTATACATTTTACAGCCAAACTAATGTTAGTTGGCCTACATTTTAATTATTATTCAAAAGATAATATATATTTTGAAAAATGTTCTTGATAATATTGTGTATTATCTTGGTAATATTATGAGTTTCGATATAAATTTATTCTGATGTAATAAACTGTTCATATTGTTGTTAGTCTAGTTTACTTCCAATATCTTCAAATGTTTCTACGGGTTAATGTTGGTTAAAGAAAGCAAACTAAAATAATATGTAAAACTCTTATTCGTATTTTACCTCCGATTCTTGCCGATTTGTGTGCTGTTTGCAGAATGACTTATTAATGAATAACGAAGTGACATTGAACACAGATGGCTTGGAATTGTGGAGGAGGATGCCCAAAATTGAATGTACCCTTTCTGCTATGACGTAATGTACACCCGTGTCATGTAAGTCTGCGCACATTTTACGTTGTGTAGTTTCCGTAAACAAGTTGCGTTGATCACTTGTTTACAAACAAAGATGGTGAATTTTATGCCTAAATAATTGGTTAAATAAACATACATTGACTGTGAAGGTATGTATACACATTATAAATGAGAATTCAATTTAATAAAACATTCATTTAATACACTAAAGCACTGTTTTCCAAGCCTATAAGATTGTGACACACTGATTTCTGAGCACCTGTCCTATTGATTTTCGTTGACAAAATCATTCACTTCAGCTGACAAAAGTTTGCTTAAAAGTTGCATTACACATTTTAAAGTAACTTATTAATCTACAAGTGAAATAAAAACTATCTTGCCTGTAAAAGTAATGATCCAAGTATTATTTAAAATTCCACCTATTTGACGTTTATAAACATGGTCGGCAGATGGGTAGGCCCTAATGTTACAATGTATAACAACATACTTTTTGGGTATAGTCCATTTCATTATTGTTTACAAAATGTTCAATATTTGTCTAATATTCGTACCAACTTATTTAATTAATAAACTGATCGGTTTAGGGGTAATTACTATATGTTTACTTCGACTTCATGACACTTTTATTTTGATGTTAGTCAACGCTAAGGAGAAAGGAACACTGTTAATATAAAACTTATTTTCTCAATCTAAACTAATCTGAAACGAGTTATAGTTTTAAGTTGTTTTCCTAAGATGTTCCTGCAGTTGAAGAACCATTAATTTTATATATACACATACACTGAAGTAAAGAAACGTATGGTTTGGTGGTGACTGCACAGACTTTTGAGACTACATAGATTACTGAATACGGCAGGTGGCAGTAGTAAAATGTTCGTTGGAGTTTGAAAGAATATTTCAACTTGGAAATTTCACCAATAACGTCTATAGCTTCTAAGTAATATGCCGGTACAACCACCACTTTTTATTCATAAACTTTTCCTAGAAAATGACACAAATGCTTAAGTGTGCAGACTTTAGTGCCAGCAGTGTATGTATAAGTATACAGTCGAACTTGGTCTAACAAGCACCTCTCTAGAACGGCCACCTGCCCATAACGACCACCCTGAACCTCCCCCCCCCCCGAACGCATTTCTGTCTTTTTTTGACCTCTATAGAACGGCCACCTGTCCAGCGGCCACTATTCTTCAGCAAAAATTGCTGTCATTCGTGGAAGAGTAGGCTATGTGGCGGCAGCGGGTTTCCTCTGTGACCATGTGTCAATACAATAATTTATTTGCCCTCGGGCCGTTGCACAACGGCATAGGAGGAATATATACATAAACATTTTATAATGTACACGTGACAAGATGGATGATAGTTTGATAAGTTACTTAATATATACAATATTACTAGTTTTATAAACATTTTATAATATACACGTGACAAGATGGATGACAGTTTGATAAGTTACT